>LR142661.1:0-10199 GCA_900659605.1 Tisbe holothuriae
TTAACTAATTATGATAAAGTAATAAAACGGCAAATCTCTAGACTTTCGAGATGTGATCCCCTTGACGTTTATTCTCTTACTGAACTTATTACAAGATGGACGCCCTGAGCGTGGCGGCCATTTGCCTCAGCCTCAGCCTCAGCCTCAGCCTCTGTTTTGAGCATACTCAGGACGGGCAAAGGGGGAGCACATTTATTCGTAACAAAATGCCCCCTGACGAAGCTCGCTTCGTCATTCTCCTTTAACCCGGTTTTTCACTTGCAATTTCAATCTGCTTTAGCTCGCGCCCTGGTTGCTCAACGGTTCAGCTTTCCCGTCTCATTCTTATTTGGGTCCGCTTTCCGTGTACATTTGGTGTTTTTACTTGTTTATGGCTGTAGGATCATCTCTTGGTGTTGCTTATAAAATGGTTAACTTCTTTCATTAAAAAATGTGCTTTCGTGACCGCTCTCCTCCCCTGCCACTAGTGGCCTTTGCTTTACATGGTTTTCATACGCATGCAGCAATGCTGCATGCTTGACAGTTATTATGGGATAGCAATAAAACATTTATGTATTCAAATTCTTGCGTTCTTTGTTCCGATGGTCTTCTTCTTTGCCTTTGCTGCCGTCGTCCTCCTACTGGATCCGGTACTTCCTGATCTCCTGATCCGCGTCCTCTGCCCCCAGGCGGCCCCAGGATGTGAAGTGGACCGGGCGGATCATGTACAGCGCCTGGTTGCTGCTGACATAGTAGCGGATCCGGCTGCGCCAGGAGGGGGTCTGTTCGAAGCCCCACGCTCTGTTGGACGGCAGGAGCGCTCTCGGACCGACGGATTGCCTGGTGAAGAGGCCTTCTCCCGCGTGCTGCAGGAAGACTTCCCTGAGCGTGTCCTTGTCCGTGCCGCAGTACTGGACGGAGTGTCCCCTGAGTCCACAGGCCCAGCAGAACCTATGGAGGGACGGACACACGCGCTCGGCGTGCGTGTCCTGCGTGTTGCAGAAGGGATAGGCGCAGACCCATCCGCTCGCGGCCCTCCGTTCTGGCGTCATCTTGCTGACCGTCGCTGCCATGAGGCAGTCCTCGACCTTGGTGTGCCGCCTCACCGTGTTGTCGGCGCACGGCCTCCTCTTGTCCACCCCGCAATAGGGGCAGACGATGAATCTGACGACTTCTCGGAGGTGGTTGGGCAAGTGGTCGTCGTCCCTGGGCGGCGGGCCGTACTTGGCAATGTTGACCCAGCGGGCCGCTAGCTCCGGATTGCCCCCATTCAGTACGGCGTCCCTAACTGCCCTTGTGCCGATCGCACCCGCTGCTGCCACCGTGAACTCGTCCTCGAGGTGGCTCGTGCTCTTGATCGTTGGGGCAGGCTGCCTCTGAACGCCCGCCGCATTGCGGTCGGCGTGCTGACCGTTGTTATCGTCCGCCTCGGACTGGGGTGGCTGTGGTGCCTGGCCTTCGTGCTGGGTTGGAGCATTTGCCCCGTCCACGTGCTGTGCGCCCGCAGCTGGGCTGCTGGCGTCTGGTCCGCTGTCGGTGCCCACGGCTGGGCCGCCGGCGCCCAAGCCGGTCTCCTGTCCTACGCCCGCAGCTGTGCTGCTGGCGTCCGTCTCGTCATGCCATTCCATGTCGTCCGCCTCTGAGGACAGGTCCTCGCTGCTCCAGAGGTCTGCATCGGTCATGCTGTCGACGCTGACGTACTCTGGGTAGTCGCTGCCGCTGTAGGGCGAAAGGGGGTAGTGGTCAGCGTTTGGAAGACTTGGCAGCTGAAGCGGCGTGCCCGGTTGCGGCTTTGCCGCCTCGTCTACTTCCGAGTGGCCGGCCTGGCTGGTGGTGCCCTCGACCGGTTCCACTGCGAGATTGTCGATTGCGTCATTGACCAGGCCGACGTGTTCGTCGCCGTAGTCTGGAACTGCCTTGGCGGCCAGCAGAATGAGCGACGGGACCTCCCTCTTGTCCTCTTCCCTCTGCTCTGCCCTGTGATGGTCGATGACCTGCTTGAGCTCCATGAGCGCCGCCGCCACCGACAAGTTGTCGCCGTGGTTGTTGTTGCCGTCCATGGTGATGCCCCTGCGTCCGTGGAGGTTGGATTCGGGTTCGGGTTCGTCTCGGTAATCGTAGAAACGTTTCGGCACGTGTGGTTCTTGGCAATGGAGGAAGAGAATGGTGCTCAGCGGCTGAGCTTCCCTCTCTTTTCTCGCCGCTGATGTCTCTCTCTGTAGCTGAGCTCTCCGTTCTCTCTCTTTCGCTCTCGATCGGGTGAGAGGTCCCGATTCGGTTGCACTATGTGGTATTTTCGCCATATTATCCTCTTTTTCGGCCGCGTGCGAGTCGCTGATTGGCTGAACATTGCATTTTGCTTGTTTTTTGAAGTCGAAAAGTTGCTCGTGCGTCTGGTCTGCGGTCGCACTGTGTGGTTTTTTCTTGCCGTTGTTGTTCTTCTTATTCGGTGGCGGCCTTTGGAACGCCTGCTGCCTTTGCAGCTGGCCTTGTGGCCTTTGAATTTCGTGGTTATTTTCTTCCTGCCTTTCGCCGATGTCGTGTGCGGCGTGTTTGGGCGTTTTGCGAGTGTCCTCGCTGTTGTTCTCCGAAAAAAGTTGCTCGTGCGCCTCGATGCTTTTGTTTTGGTTTTCACCGCGTGTTTCCTCTCGTTTGGTGGACGTTGCTGCCAGGGGTTGATCGAAGTGGGCATCGAAGTGGTCGTTAAAGAGCGGCGAGAAGGACCCCACATGCCTAGAGTGAACCCTGCCTTCGCATAGGGCGTCCACGGACCTGACGATTCCATCATGCCCGACGTCGACCCGCTGGACTCTGCCCAATGGCCACTTGCCGGCAGAGGTCATCTTTTTGTCGATGCAAATCACGAGCTGACCAGGTTTGAGTTGTTGGACCTGCTTGTGCCATTTCTTTCGTGCTTGCAGTTCCCCAATGTATTGTTTGATGAACTCCGTTTTAAAGCTTTCTCTCCAGGTGTTTATCGTCTTCCATTGAGTGGCCAGGTTGACGTTTCCGAAAGTCTCCCACCGAATTGGATCCAGCGCGTCACTGTGGAAACCCTTCAGGAAATGGGCTGGCGTAATTGGTTCCCCATCTGTGTCTACCGCATCCGCTAAGGGTCTGCGGTTTACCACATCCTCGCAATAGCAGAGGCAGGTAATGAGTGATTGGTCATCTGGGGTAAAAGAAGGCAGGATGTTGTAGAGAGCCGTCTTCGTGATCTTGACCATTGCCTCGATGGCTCCCCCCATGTGGGGGGAGCCGGGACGATAAAAGTCCCAGGTGATCGCCGGCCATGTGTTGACTGTTGCAAATCTTGCCGAGTTGTTGCTCTGATAGGTGACCTCTCGAAGCGTGTTTGCCGCTGCGTGGAAGTAGGTACCGTTATCCGAGACGAACTTCTTTGGCATGCCCCTACGGCTGACGAACCGTTGGATTGCTAGCAGTACCTGGTCCGTCTCTTGCGACCACGTCATCTCGAGGTGCACCGCCCTGTAGAGTGCGCATGCCATGACTAAGACGTACCTTTTGGCAGCGGCTTTGCCGCGGCCTTGTCGTGTTAGGAAGGGGCCGCAGAAATCTATGAGCGTGACCTGGAAAACCTCTTGTCCTGCCGGTTTTCCGACCCTGTATGCTGGCAGCGGCGCCATCTTTTGTCCGAGTGGTAGCGGCTTTCGCCTGGTGCAGGTCGTGCATTGGCGTATGATGCGTTTAGCCGTAACCTTTCCGCCCATAACCCACGTGATCTGGCGTGCTTCGGCCAGTAGTGTTGCTGGTCCGCCTGCGTGTTTGAGAACAGTCTCGTGGATGAATGTCAGCCATATGATTGTTGTGTGGCTGTCTTTTGGCGCAAGCCACAGCCAGTCTGTGGAAGCCCTTCCCTGTACGACGATCGCTCCCTTGCAGCACGTGAGGTTAAACTGATTCCAAGGATGCTTCATGGGCAATGGTAGGCCCTGCCTGATTAGCGTTGTCTCCGCTTCATGATGTGCGTATTGTGCTGCTGCCCACACGGCTGCGGTCGCCCTTGCTGGGTCGCATTCTTTGTCTTTCCATGAAATGATCCTTCTCGCCACTGCTAGCACTCTGCCCCACCTGGACATGTCGTCCCAAAGGGCCCGTGTATGTGTGGACCCTCGTGCGTGGTATATGCCAATGAGCCGACGAAACTCTTGCTCGCCGTCGAGAGAAATGTGTGGGATGGCGACCACTTCCTGCTTTGGCTCGTCTCCCCACTGTGTCAGGAAGTTTGGGCCGTTCCACCATAGTTGGCTTTCTAGGAGCTGCGCCATTGTAACCCCCCTGGACACCAGGTCCGATGGGTTTCTTGTAGTCTCCACGTGCATCCAGCAGTCTGGGTTTGACCCTTCTCGGATGAGATATGACCGTCTTGAGCAGAATCGATCGACGTCCCTATGCGGATTCCGTATCCAGTGTAGTGTGGACTTTGAGTCGACCCAAAACCTTGTTTGCCCCGGCTCCCATTTCCACGCTCTCCACAACTGCTGCGCCAGTTCCACGGCCATGATGGCCGCCTGTAGCTCTAGTCTGTTGATGGACTCGCTCGATTCTTTGACGACCTTGCTGACCGAGCTGACCAGTCGGACTCCTTTTCCTCCGGCGAGGTAAGCTACGGCTCCCATGCCGTCGAACGATGCGTCCGAAAAGACGTGCAGCATCTCTGCTTGTGTTTTTCCCACGTGCCGTGGTACTTTCACTTGGGGTAGCATGTGCAGCTGCGACATCCATGCCCGCAGCTGTGCTGCGTGCGTCTCGCTGAGGGGCGTGTCCAACGGTAAGGGCGGCAGCTCTAGGGCTCGCCTCTCGCGGCACAAATCTCTGTATATCATCCTGGCCACAATAGCGAAGGGTGCCACCATGCCAAGCGGGTCGAACAGGCCGCTGTAGATGCTGATGAGGTCTCTTATGCTGTAGGCCTCTTTTGGCTTCGGGTTGTAGTAGAAGGTGAAGTTGTCCGTCTTCGTTGACCAGTACAAGCCGAGCGTCTTGTAGTCTGCTTCCAAGTCATCGGTTGGGAAACACTTGAGCGGGACTTCTTGTGCTAGGACGACTCCACGCGGCACTGCCGCTGGCGTTGACGCTGCCCACTTGTGCAAATTCATGTTCATTTTTGCGAACAGTTCTGTGAGCTGTGTTGCGTATTCCTGCATCACTGCGACTGAGTCTGCTCCGTACATGATGTCGTCGACAATTGAATTGTCCAACACCGCTTCAGCCGCCAAAGGTAGCTGTACCTGTGAGTTCCATGCCTCGGCTTTCACTGTCGTGCAGGTGGTGCCCGGGCTTCCCGTGCTTCCGAAAGGGTGGCCCGTGTACTCGTATCTGCGTGGCTTCTCCTCCCCCATGGGCGTGTAGATGATTCTGTGAAACTTTGCGTCTTCTGGGAACAGCTTGACCTGCCAGAACATCTCCTGAACATCGACGAGCCCTGCGTGCTCGTATTGTCTGAACCTGTTGAGCACCTCTAGGATATGGTTAAAAACTTTAGCTCCGGGCTGGACGTAATCATTGAGGCACTTGCCGCCGAACTTAGCCTTGCCGTTGAGGACGATCCGTGTCTTTGTGGTTTGTTTATCCTCGCGGACCACGGGGAAATGGGGTATATAATACCCCGCGGTCGTGTCTTCATCCGGTAGCTCCCTGAGGTAGCCTTTGTCGATGAGCTTTTGCATCTCTACGTGGTACGCCTCTCTTTGCCCTGGCACCGCTTCCATCCGCGTCTTTGTCTTTAGCCACTCTGCCGTTGCCGCTTGCAGATTGTCTTGCGGTCTGGCTCTGCTCTTCCATAGCACCGGTGCCGCGACATGCCCGGACGGCAGTCGAACGCTTTTAGTCATGAGGTCCTTGGCTGCCTTTCGGTCTCCTGGGTTGAGCAAGAGCGGCCTCTCTTTGCAGCGGGCGAGCTCGTCGACTGATGCTTTGAGCGCAACGGTGTGTAGCATCCTTGACGGGTTTTCAATGGTTGGTGGTAGCATCCTGCCCATTGCTACCCAACCCAGCGGTGTCAGCCTCGCGATCGGGTCTCCTGCTTTGGGGCCAAACTTCTCCTGGAGAGACCTGTGGAAGTATGCGTGGTCCGTGCCTATGACAAGCGTAACCTGCCTGTTTTTTGGCATTTGATTGAAGTAGAGGTCTTTCAGATGTGGCCAGTGTTGGGCGATGCGGCTCCAGTCTACTGCCGGCAGGTGTCCCACTGGGTTGGGCACGCAGTCTATGTCAAATATGGTTGAGAAGGCTCCGTTCCTGCTTGCAAGTTTGATCTTACACCGCTTAGCTTTAATCTTGGTTGCTTTTCCTCCGAAGCCGTGGACGTTGATCTCCCTGTCGGTGCCTTTGAGGCCCAGGCTTTCTCCCGAGGCTCCTTCTAGCATTGTGAAGTTGCAACCACTGTCCAAGAGCGTCGGGCACAGCATATCCCTTCCCGTCTGTGGGTCAGACACGGACGTGACTGCAAATCCCAGCGAGAACAAGTTGTCTTCGGCTCCCACCGCTACCGCTGTGGGTTGATGAGGCATGTTTTCATTGTTGTTACTTGTCGCCATTCTCGCGACGTTGCATGACATGTAGTTACCGCCCTGGGGGAGTATGACAATGTCCTCTCCGCCTCCGTCTTGGTCTGTTGCCGTATCTCGGGGAGGTGCGGCAGCTGCCGCGGCGAGCATTGCCCCGTCGTGGCCTGGCTGCTGCTGAGTGTTGACCGGTGTTTGTCCGCCCGGTTGTTCAGGGGGATGCAACGTAATATGGTGCCTTGCTTTGCATTTAGCACATCCCTTGCTGAGGCAGTCCTTTGCCAGATGTCCGAATCCTGAGCATACAAAACACCGACCATTGCTGAGGAGGATCTGCTTTCGCCCGTCCAAGTCGCACCTGACATAGTCCGGGCAGGCCGCCAGTGGGTGTCCTGGGTTCTGGCACAGCGGGCACTTTTTTCCCGCTGTCCTTAGCTGCAATGGCTTGTTCCTATTTGCTGAGACCTGTGCGTTAGGCCGCGGCGATGCCGCTGCCGTTTGGTTTGTGTTGTTGTTCCGCGTTTGTTGTCTTTGTGTTCGTCCTCCCCTTGATGCCCCTTGTGTGCTAGCCGCCGAAACAGTCGCTGCGTACGTGGAGAAGACCTCATCATCCGCGTCGTCCTGTCGCTGCTTCTGCCGGCGAAGGACGGCGAGTGGGTAGTCCCTGAGCCAGTTGAGGAGCTGACCCACCTTGAAGTCAGTGTGGTAGCCTTGGTCGACGCAATGCTCACTGTACTTTGTGGCTAAGTCCGCGTCCAGCTTATCGTAGAGCATGACGGCCATAGCGTGTGACTCCTTCTCATCCGCTCTATGCTCTGGGATTGCTGCCTGGTATGACTGGACCAAATCGCAGAAGTCCTGCAGACCCGGTAGCTCCAGCTGTACGGACTTAACTTTTGCGATGAGCCCGTAGTAATGGCCCATCATGCGCTCGATGCCTCCATGTCGTTCAACGAGCCGTTCGATGAGGATTGCGTACCCCGCCTCGCCTGGGAGCAGATTCCTGGAGAGTTGGGGGACTGCTTGGAGGCACTGCGCCAGCGCCAGGTATTTAGCGGGTACTGGTAACTTCGATCTGTGGACAATCATGAAGGACGCCTCGAAGGCGTAGTAGTTCGATGTCTTCCCGTCGAAAGGCTGGATAGTTTTGTTAGGAACGAGTTTTGCAATCTCTGCCGTAGTTAGCCCCTGGTCCTGTCCTGGAGGCGTGTCCCACGGCGGTGGGAGCTTAGCGTAGAAACTGTCATCTCTCCTCATTAACGGTGACAAGCTTCGTGACCTCCTGGTAGGTGTGTTGGCGTTGCCGTCCAGTTGCGGCATCGGTGATTGCACAGTTGAGATAGTGTGTGCGCCTTGAGTAGTTTCTTGCCCTGTATTGCTCAAAGCCCTTAAGAGACTTTTGATATCTTTGATGATTCTCCTTGCGTCAGCGCGCATTGCAGAAGCCATCCTCGCCCGCCCCAGCCTGTCCTGGCGGTCCGCCCTGTGTGACTCTGCTGACTGTGCCTCTCGCAAAAGCTGCATCAGCCTGACCGAGTACGCCGCGGCTTTCTGCTTTGAGATAGTTGCCTCGTCGATAAGCGCGTGCAGTGCTCTGACTTGTCTTGTCATGTCCTGGAGTTGTGGATCGTCGCACGGTGTGTAGTGGTAGGTTGGCGGGGTTACACAGACGGCCTGGAACTGCTCCTCCCCAGCATGAAGGGCTTGCTTGTCTACTGCCTGCTGCACTGCAGCTGGCGTTTTTGTTGTCTGGGCCTGGAGTTGGAGTATGGTCGTTTTATCTGCCTTGGCCTGCTGACGCAAGTTGGCCACCTCATCCGATGCCGTCTTCCTGAGGAGTTCCTCCTGCCTGAGCTGCTCCTCGGTGATGGTAAGCCTCGCTTGTATGCGTGTGGCATCCGATATGGCCGTGCTGAGCGTTTGTTTGAGCTGGTCGATCTCGTCCTCCTGGGCCTTCGTTGCCTGTGAGAACGTATCGAACGCGTCGGTTTGGCCTTGTAGGAGATGGGAGATTTTCGCCTCTTTTTCTTTGTAGTCTTCGTTCAGTTGGTGCAGTTTCTTTGTCAGAAGGTCCTGCTGAACCAGCGCCTTCGTGGCCGCTGATTCCGCCTGCTTGAGGCTGCTGTCCGTCACGTCGATCTGCTTCCTCATAGCGCTGAGGTCGTTTGCACTGTCTACCCTCATTTGTGCCAGATCGTTCTCTGCTTTGTTGAGGTTCTCCGTGGTTTTTGTTAGCTCAGCATGCAGGGCGTTGTAGGCAGCTGTGGCGGTGTCCTCTTGCGCCGCCAGGTCTTGATTTAGCGTGGCCACTTTGATGTTTAGAGTTGCTCTTGCTTCCTGGGAGCTTCGGAGCTCTTCTTCTAGCCTTGCCACTTGGGCCGTCTCTTCGTCTAGACTGTTCCTCAATGCCTGCAGCTGTGCTGCATGCATGGCGAGGTCTTGGGTCTGTTCGGGGGCTTGTGGGGTGATCGCCTCCGCTGCTGCAATCCTGTCCCTGAGGGACTTAATAGTTGCCGCCTTCTGCGCTAACTCCCCATTCGTCTGCGCCGTGAAATCGTCGAGCTGCTGCTGCGCGTGCGCCGCATCGTTCTTCAATTCCTGCCTTTGCTGGCGCAACCGTGTCTGTGCGTTGATGGCTGAGTCCCTTTCCATCTCTGCGTTTGCCAACTGAAATCGGTTTTGTATGGCTTCTTCGTCTGCCATTGCTTGGACTCTCTCCAGGTCTACAAGTTTGCTTGTGAGAGAAGCCACTTTTCTCTCCAGTGCTGCCGTCTCCGATGCGTCCGAGTCGGAAGACTTGACGCAAGCCTTAAGCCTGGCCGCCAGGTTTTTCTTGTCCTTGTGAAGGTTGAGGACCTGCTCCTGTAGCTTGAGACAGGAAGCTTCTGCGTTGTTTTTTGAGGTCCTGATGTGATTATTTTCCTCTTCCAGCTGGACGAT
This sequence comes from Tisbe holothuriae, assembly GCA_900659605.1. Lineage (NCBI taxonomy): Eukaryota > Metazoa > Arthropoda > Copepoda > Harpacticoida > Tisbidae > Tisbe > Tisbe holothuriae. The sequence goes on from LR142661.1 coordinate 9,447, forward strand.
CTTTGCCTTCAATGCCTCCACGAGGCCTCCCCCGCCTGCCTGAAGCGCTGCCCTGAGCTCGTCGCTGAGTGTTACCGGGGACCGGTCTCTCGGAGTGTGCGCGACCGAAGCGGCCCTGGCTCGGCTCCTTGTGGTGAGCGGCACGTGCACCGTTGGATCCCGCTTTCCCTTCTTCTTGGGTGGGACTCCTGGCTCAGGCGATACGGCAGGTGTTTGCAGGTTGGCTGCGGCATCGCCGCCAGCGTGAGGACTACCGCCCGGCCGGCCAACGCCTGCGGCAGTGCCGCTGGCGTCCGAAGGTCCTGGCTCCCCGCCCGTGGTGGCGGTGTGCTGGACGTCGTGTGTGTTGCCTGTAGCGGCTGTGGTTGGAGGTCCCTGAGCGTCGTCAGCGCTCCGTGTGGCGCTGGTCGCTGATACCGTGTTCGGAGCAAGCCGTGGCGCGGTCCCCGACGCGTGAGTCGGAAGTTGCTGTGGCGCAGTCGCGTTGGCCTGAAGATGCTGTGGCGCATTCTGGTGGTGGGTGTGAGGCTGTTGCGCCTCCTCTAGGGCTGGCTGTGGCGCCTGGCCTGGTGGTGTCTCCTCTAGGGCTGGCTGTGGCGCCTGGCCTGGTGGTGGATTCTGCGGGGAAGAGGAAAGGTCGCCGCCGTGGGTGGCTGCGTCCCTGTCGTCGCCCGCCTGGGAGGCCATCGTCGTGGTCGCCGTCAGATGTGGGATGCGTGAGTGCTGCAGACCACGTTGGGCGCCATTTTGTTG
>LR142662.1:0-10195 GCA_900659605.1 Tisbe holothuriae
AAACTGTCAGTTAGCAAACTTGCAGCTATCACAGTGGTATTATTTTAAAAACAAATATAATATTTTTTGTACTCAACATGATCACAAAGATCTACACTTTCTTAAACAACCCTTAAATTTAGGTAATTTTGGAAGTTTGAAAGACTTTTTGGGAATAGGATGAGTACTAGAATCGCTCCAATAAATTAGTATAATCGGGGATTCTCTGTCGGAATCCCCGGTATAATTTAGGAAGCAGGATCCCAGTGGCAATAACTACTCATCTTAGATATGTAACTTTAACAAGTTCCGTCTGATTAATTATTAGTTTATCGACCTTAAATTCAATGGCTATGAATATCTCAATCAATACCGATGCTATTTCTTATATAATTATTCACTCCATTGACCGAAAAGTCTTCTTGCCTCATTTTAACCGCTCTACTTGCGCTTTCCATCCCTCACATTTGACCTTAATTTATAATTTTTGCTGACGAAGCAACTCTGATCGTGTCCTAACACGATTGCTTTCCAAATGCTCATCCATCATTCATCTCAATCTCATGAGATCGTTGTCGACGTTTAGTGCGGGAGAATTTGTTGAAATTGCGACACCGCTTTGAATAAAGTTGAATTGAAATGTCTGCGTTAATTGAAGCTGCCACTGAGGGCAACCTGGCTAAAGTGGAGGAACTGATTAAGGCAAACCCTTCAAAGGTAACAACTTTCAATCATTTAAAGTTAGATTTAAGATGCTAAATCATGTTTTATGCAGGATTTCGTCGACTCCATTGATGAGAGCGGCTACACTGCCTTGCATTGCGCAGCCGAGGAGGGGTATGTAGACGTGGTCAAGGCACTTGTGGCAGCAGGGACGAACATTAACCAAGTATAAGTCCTCTTCTGAATAAAGTGTTAAATCACTGCAACAACTTTCTACTTACCTAGGTGACGTTCCATACGGAGTTCACTGCTCTTCACTTTGCAGTCTCTAAAGGCCACTACACGGTAAATGCCATTCACAGAGTTAACGAACAATAGTTAAAAAGTATATCCCAGGTTGCGAGTCTCCTCATTGAAAAGGGCGCCGACTTGGACTTGTGCACGCAGGCTGGCTGCTATGGCACTCCGCTGCACTACGCCATTGCCAAGGCCGCCGTGGACATGGTCAAGAGCCTCATCAAGAAGGGGGCTGACGTCGACATCGTCTCAGGTTAGCAATCATTACGTATCTTGACTTCCACGCTATAAACTCATCTACAGGTCAGGGCTACTCTCCTCTGATGCTGGCAACGTCCCTCGACCAGCCGGAGACTGCTCAGCTCCTACTTGTCACTGGCGCCGATCCAAATCAGCCAGACTACGATGATAAGACACCTTTGCATGTGGCAGCGGCAAATGGATTCGGAAGTGTACGCCAACGCAATATCTGCATATAATTGAATATTTGCTTTATACTACTATGATGATTACAGCTGGTTAAGATTCTGGTGGATGGCCGTGCCGATTTGGGGCTCAAGGACGCTGAAGGCCTCACTGCGGAGGAGATGGCAGAGAAGGTCAAGGAGCTTGACATTGCTGCATATCTGAGGGTATATTATGGAAATAAGTGCATGTAATACATGTTATATTAATGGTCAACTGCATTAGGCATGCTCTGCCGGTGCGCAGCCTGCTATCGCGCCCAAGGGCAAGCAGCAAGAGACGCGAGTGTTCAGAGTGGTTGAGCCGATCGAGGGGTGCGGAGAGGGATGCGCAATGCCGCAATAATGAAAATTATATTCGTAAATAAATCACAACATTGGATAGCCATAAAGTGCAGTAGCGTCATAAGCTAACCAAGCTTCGGAAGCAATTAAGATCAGCGTAAATCAGTTACTGCATTTTAAGCCGCCTATAATATAGCCCAATCAAATTTGAACCCCGCTGTCCAAAGATTAAACTATTATCTAGTAATAGTTCTTATAATAATAATTTAACCTTGGGATAGCAGAAGGATGTCTTAAAAGTTCTATGGAGTATCACGCTGCCTTTGGTTGGACTGAATGAGAGCAGAGCAAGGGTGATTCATGGCGTGGCGTCACATTGTTACTAAGTGTTTATCATTTTTATGTAGGATTAAATTATTTGAAAGTTTATTGTTTGTTATGAATATTTAATGATGTTTGGAAATGCAGGTTAAAAAGTACAGCAAAAGTAGGGGAGTCGATGATTACTTTTATATATTTTCCAAAGGCCAGAAACATTTTCTCCTCAGTTTTATACTTCAACACTTCATGCATGATACATTCCAAGAGTCAACATTGCAAATAATTTTGCCAATACCCTACTAACAACGGAAAAAATGAAAAAGAAAAGAAATAATTCCTCAAAATTGTAAAAAATAGAATTATTTTGAAATTGAAAAATAACATTAAAATAGTCCAGAATTCTGAACGGTCAGTTTGGACCAGGACTTCATACACTCAAGTCCATCATGACCCATTCTCTATTATTTCCACTATCATTATCCATAATCTTAGTTCACTATGTCGTCCCCATTTACAGCATCCATGGTTTATGCCTGGAAGCCAAATTCGACCAAGAGAAATCCAATCAACCGGAGTCTGATTGGAACGATTATGGACCAATCATAACCAAGATCCAGTCACAAATAAAAGACTGCCAGCTAAGACTCTTCTTCTCAAACTTTACTGATCCTAATTTAATTGGAACTGTAACCAAATATCTAAAAGAAAAACACATGTAAGTTAATAACTAAACACTTTTTTCCATCCCAAGTTAAAGATAATTCCAATTGGTACATAATATGAAAGAACTGCTTTTTCATGGGATTGATAAAAGTTCGAATAACTCAACAATAACATTGTTATTTCAGTCCATTTTTTCTGACCAATTACAATTATTACTACCCTGGTTACATGTTTGGTGAATATGACTCAAAGCGCAAACTGGGAAGTGGAAAGTGTCAACATTTTGTAATGATTGGCGATTTTGATGGCTGGGTGACATATTTCCTTGTCATTCACTTTAACGTATTCCGGGATCATAAGGCAAATAACCCAATACCAGTAAGGTTAACTTAACTTTACGTGTGTATTTTATTACGCCAAGAACTATGTTTTAGAGAAGATCTCGACACGATTTTCATACTCTAATACAACCCAATGGTTATAATGAATATTTAACAGAATATTCTCAGCGGATGCTGTTTAAAAATGAGAGCAATTTCGATCATAGCCGATTTTACTTCAAGAACTATATTTATCTCATCAAGAAAGGTATTTAATACGTTACACTTAATTCGTTTCTATTGTGAATTGGAATAGATTCGAAATGGCTTGTGTTTGAGAAGCAGACACACTACAAGATCAATGGTTTGTTCAGATACTTGGATCTCAAAATGCAATTAACATTAAGTCCAGATGGGGCTGTTGACATGGGTATGAGTCATGTTGAATTTGCAGTATTGTGCTTAAGTTTAATCTGCAGGCATCAAAGAAAGCGAACGATTCTTCCATCCCACTGACCCTCAAGACTATCAACAGTCCAAACTATTTTATCAGGGAGCCTCATTTCATGACCAGGCAAGACTTGTAATGGGAAAGTTGAATGCCAATGTAACGTGAGTTGAGATGGTCAAAATTATAAAGCATGGGATGCAATGTCGGTTGGATAATGCTAAAAATATTAGACAAACGTTGTAGACTAAATTTTAACGTATATTTCATGTCAAATAAAGTATCATACAGTGCAGTGGGTTACCCAACATTTAGACAGTTACTAAATGTTAATGTTACTAAACTACATTTGGCGAACTATTTACAGGAAAGCTAGCGGGAAGAACCCACCGGTTGGCCTTGGATCTGATTACACAATACAGGTCATGATGATCAGACACCAATGTTTAGATTTTAACTAAGAGCATAATACCATTGTACAGGTTAACATGGGTCACAACTATCAGCATATACCGTATCAACGGAATAAACACGATATCATCTGGGGAGAGGTTCTGTTCATGCCAGCATTTCGCCATGACCAGAAATCCATCACGTTCTACACTCTCTTTCCTGAGAGGATTCCTCCCTGGCAGTCGCTCTTCTTCCCATTTCCAACTGTTATGTGGATTCTTCTGGCCGCCTCAGTCGTCCTCATTACATTCACACTGGCCAAAGCTCTGGGAAGAAATGTGCTGGAAGTGTTTGGATGGATTGTCCTCACTTTGACGGGAAAAGGTAGATAGTTGCGGTAACTTATATAATAATTAGTTTTGTAATGACAACATTAACCTTTAATAGTGTGTAAGATTGTGTGAATTTTTGCAAAAAAATATCATGGAATAGAAAAAGTCGGCCAAGATTTGTTCATGAGCAAACTGTACTAAATGTTTTAAAATATATATATATGTTGTATACTTCCAGGAAGCAGAGCCTTGCCAGCTGTATCTAATAAGGACTTTATCCTTCAGTTATTCTGGCTCCTTGGCTCAGTCAGCATTTACTACATGTATGCTTCCTTTTTAATCACCGGTCTGCTAAGACCAGTCTACAAAAAGGTTCCAGAGACTTGGAAGGAACTCTATGAGAGTAATTATCAGTTTGGCGCTGGAGCCCCTTACTACAGAAGTAAGTTAACATTGGAGAATAAATTACTTCCGGTTGAATATAGAATCTTATTTGCAGATGATCCTCCTTGGGAGGTCAAGTTTGGAAACATTTCAGATGGCCATTTCTTTGGAGCATTTGACGTGGATACACTAAGTGTAAGTTTGAACAATGAGGGCAAATGTCGATGCAATCTCTAGGTTTAGATTAACGCTGAAACATAATTTTTTCACTTATGCTTCCTTTAATTGATAGTGTCTTAACGTCTCCTAGACTTCCATTAAGGATCGTGAACCCTATGTTTACTTGATGTGGCGGCGACTATTGGAACAAAAAATCAACGAATCTTTCTACTATGATCATGATAAGGAAATGATTAAAAAGAATAAAGATTGGTAAAAATTGTGAACATCTAAAAAGTAAATATTAGCTTCGTTTATTAGGAAGAAATACGCAATGATTCGTTATTTGAATGAGCCAGGTCGACCAAAAGCGTTTCTATCCGTGGTCCCACCAAACAAATTCGTCTTCGATGAAGAAGGTAAAACTAGTTTTGAAATGTGGAGCGTAAAATATTCTTTGTTTAGGAAATGAAATTGCTAAGCTGAGTTCAGAACGGCTCTCACCGCGACCTGGTTTTATAATGACGCAGAGATATTGGCCATATGTGGAGAGAACGATTATGATGTAACTATGAACATTTTCTATATTTGGGTATGATAATCTAGCTTTGTACCTGTACCTTTAGTTTGCATCGTTTGTCCGAAGCAGGAATTAACGAAAGATGGTTTACAGGATCTAATATAGGAAAATACAATCAGGTAAAATTATTATTTTTGGATAGTTAGTGTTAAAATTCATATGAATTTGGGTATCCGGGGTATATTCTTTGGCATCAAAGTGATCCTAGCTCTCTAAGCTAAGCAATGCAGTTAACATTTAAAAATCACATTATTCGTGTATCAATATGCAATGTTTAGCATATACTTGTATAGGTCAATGAATCTGATATGGATTCGGATTAAGATGATCGTCTGAAACCATGATCCTGTCCGTACCTCACAATTTGAATTGAAGTAGTAACTTTCATTAAATGTAACATTTAAATTTAGTAAGCCACATTTAGGAACATTGACCCGGTATATCAGGACCTACAGCTTCCTTGAAAAAACGTTTTTCACAGGCATTGGTGCAAAATCAACACCAATACACAATATTTCTTTGTTATACATGTAATTACTCAAACATTAGCTTAATCAAATTTGCAGGGGGTTAATGTATAGGAGTAACAATTATAACCTACTGCTGAGCAATTTCTTGAAAATATCCTATATAGTCTAAAACTACTTTTAAAGTATGTCTTATGTAACGTAATAAAACCATTACTAATGGCCAATTAATTTCAGTATAATGTAAGACGTGCCTTTATGAAGAAACGAGTTGAGAATGGCTTGTCGGCCCTGACCCGGGAGCAGGAGGAGAAGATGACCAGACTGGAGCGACTCAGGATTGAGCATTTCATGATCTCCTTTATTGTCCTGGGAATGGGATTCATCGTGGCTGCAGTGGCTGAGTTAGGGCAGAAAATTATGCATATGTTATTGTATTAGCAAAAGAAACTGTGTACCGGAGAAATAAAATCCATTTTTCTTGGAAAGCTGCATGCTTGAATATAAATACACTTATGAGATATTTACACGCATATTTGGAATTTTGCATTGTTTGGAATAATTCTTGTAAAGTATGCTTGTAAAGTATGCTTAAAAGTGTTACTTAATATATTTAGTCAAAGTTATAGTGCATTTTTCCCTTTACATTTGTACGTAAAAAAGGATTGATTTTTACCATCTAGGGCTTGCTCCATTTTTTGCCCGTTTTATTAAGAAAAACAGACCTTGTTGATCTAAGACCAAAATTTTGGAGCATAACAAGTTTTACTCCAAAATCTTTGTCTAAGACGCATATACAAAAAGCTGCCAAAAGTTTACCTGGATGGGCAGCAGCAGGGCAGCAGCTACGTCAAAATAAGGAGGCCGGCATGCATGAACCTGGAAACCATACAATATTTGTGAAATGACAAGTTGTTTGCCCTTTATTCAGACTTCACATGCTTTAATTGACAACAGTGTAAGAGACACATTTACAACACTGGTGACTCTAAAGCAAATGAATATTTGAAATGGAATATGTAACATTAACATCACAACCCAAAATAGGTCTGCACTCTGTTCCATCTGAAGGTAAACATTACATATAGACTGTTTAGCATATAAACGAACGGCCCATAGCTTTGGAATGCCTAGTTCTTGTTTTTGTTTCTATTATGAAGGAAGCAATCCATAGCATTGGGCTAATTTCATTAGGATGGTAAATTTAGGTAAGGGTGATAGAGGTTGTCTGGTTAAGGACTTAAGGTCATTTCGCTCACTCTGTTGCAATAAAAATTAAGCTGTGACTTGGATGGTGAGATATACAGGGTGCGAGGAATACCCTGCACTCCTTTTCGAAAAAAGATACGTGTCAAAAAATGCATGTACCTCTTTATTGTGACTTCTGGGAACTGAAGTTGCCCTCAACAGGATCATGATGATCTACATTTTTTAAAGCAACTATAAAATTTGGGTAATTTTAGAATTTAAAAGGATTTTTTGGGAATAGGATGAGTACTAGAATCGCTCCAGTTATTTAACCTTTTTGTTCAAAATGAAATAGACATTTTTGATATCATGATATATTATGACTTTGTAAACTTTTTCTGGGATATGGGTTACTTATAGTTAAACTTCGGCCTCAAAAATGAGAGAAAGGCCTAATTGTGACCCTGCTATGAGCCCTCAAGACAAAAAGGACCAATTTTAGGGCATAAACAATGTGCGATTACATAATACAGTATGAATGGTCTCGAATTCTGATAAGTTTCACTGTCAGTTTCTAACATGAGCTATTCCACAAAGCCAACACCATGAATGATGCTTTAAAATAAGCTGAAAGAGACAAAATATGAAACTTATGTTTGAGTCAACATTCTGACCATATAAACATAATACTAAACATTTCCCTGAATATGTCCACTTCTTGAATTTAAAGTTACACTTCAAAGCATTTTGGATTGGATGCACCAACTAATAGCTGTAGCCCAATAGTGGCCAATACTATTAAGACACTTCATAAGTATGCTTTCAGTAGCGCGATAGTTTCAAAAGAATCTCGTTTCATAAAGTTCTTATGGTGATAAATTATTTTATTTTCCTTAGAGGGACCGATACACTTTAATGAGAGAACTCCTTTAATATTGTCGCAGAAGTGCTTACATAAAGAATGTTAAAAATGGTTAACCGGTTCATAACATTTGATTTTAATTTTATTTTTAACAGTTTGGAAAGAGTTTAAAACTTTGAAAAAGGCTTTACGACTTGTTTTCTGGGAAGTTCAAATTTATTAAAAATATATGCTCTTGTTTTTGAACTTTTTGAAGTCCTCTTTGTATTCCCAGCAAACCAAAATGCCTGAGTACCTGTTTAGAAAGAAATCTTTCTGTCGTGTTGCTACTAAAATTATGGTGAGGGTGACATAACTAGTCTTTCTAAGCAGCTAGGTAGTCAGGCAGTTTGGTTTGCTGGGTTAAGCGCAGCAAATTTAGAGTCCTTTAGCTCATTTTGCAAGCATGCTAAACTATTTCATGTAGAAGGATACCTGTTACGAAAATATTTAAAATGATTACTATATTCACGCATAAGTCTAAAAACTTTATCTCAGCGGGATGCGGTAAAATCCTTTATCATTTATAAGTTTTATTTTAATGTTAAAACTGATATCTACTTTCATATAGTTTCTGCGTGTATTTAATTTCCAAAACACTTTGACAACTGATACATGTAGAGCGAAAAATTTATGTCATTAATGTGAATCCGAAACATAGATAAAGTTTTGAATTGGAAAAGTATAACCGATATTGTTGAATATTAACCAGAAACTTGGAATTAATTCCTATACCATACCATGCCCTGTAACTATTCTCAGTTACATAAAAGAAACATGATATTATTAATCTTATCATCTACCATGCCTTTAATCCTTGCTGGCCATATAAAGCTTAATGTAGAACCCTCTTTCAAGAGGGAAAAGTCCAACCCACCCATATCTGACTGGAAAGATTACGGGCCACTTATTGTGGGAATTCACTCTCAGATTAAAGTTTGTGAGCTCAAATTATTCTTCTCCAATTATACCAATGAAAACCTTATGGGCATTGTTACTCAATATTTAGCAGCAAGAGACATGTAAGTAAAATTTACTTTGGACATTTGAAAATTGCATTATGGTTCCAATAATATTTGTACTACACTATTCTAATTCAGCTTTCAAGAGTTTAATGCCCGCCGGCCAAATTGTATAATGTATATACACTTTTAGACAATTTTAATATCAACTGATTTTTTTTCGAAATGGAAAAAAATGGTAATACCATTAGTAAATTAGAAAAACAATATAAAATGCAACCAATCAACATAAAGTCACTAATCACCCGTCAATATACTCAAACTACCCTGATAAAAGTAAAAACAACAATTCATGAAATTAATTGTTATTCATAGGCAAAAAACTGCATAAAAGTAGGACTACCATGTTTAATATTTCCAGACCATTTATTCTGACAAATTATAACTACTATTACCCGGGCTTCATGCCAAATGAGTATGATGTAAGGCGGAAACTAAGGAGTGGAAAATGTCAGCACTTGGTCATGATTGGCGACTTTGATGGCTGGGCTGCTTATTTTGCTACAATTCACTACAATATTTTACTGGATAGGAAGGAGAACAATCCAAATCCAGTAAGTAATATTAAATTAGATCATGAGACTGTGTTAAAAATTCAATTCAATTTCATGTCCTCTTTTAGCGTCGATCTCGTACTGACTTTCATACCCTAATTCAGCCTAATGGTTTTAATGAATATCTAACCAAACATAATCTGAGGATGCTATTTCAAAACAATACAGACCAAGATCATAGTCGATTTTATATAAAACAATATATTCACCTGGTTAAAATAGGTAACCATTGAATGGTTTATGCCCTGTACTACTTTTATTTCACAGATAATAGGTGGCTTCTCTATGAGAAGAAGACTCATTACCTCATAAATGGCCTGTTTAGACATATGGATTTAAAAAGTCAAATTCAAATAGGCAGTAATGGCTCTCTTGTAATAGGTACATTGCAACATGAAAATTTTAATTATAATATTGTCTGACTAACCTATGCGTTCTGTCTCAGGGCCAAAATTTGATACTAGATTTTTCAATACTGCGGACCCCAGAGATTACCAACATTCCAGATTATTTTATCAAGGGGCAACCTTTAGAGAACATGTCCATTTAGTCATTAATCACGTCAATGCTATTCCAACGTACAGTATATAATTGATGTAGTTCAGTTCAGTTGTAACTGCTTAATATCTTTTTATGAAGGGTTGTTGGTAATAAGGAAAAATTTAAGGCTCCAACTGGTCTGGACTCGTTATATACACTAAGCATGTGCGATATTCAAAATCCCTTAGTCGGTATTTTGTCGGTACGGTATTGGGAAATACCGACTAATAGTCGG
>LR142663.1:0-10191 GCA_900659605.1 Tisbe holothuriae
TCAATTTATTAAAAATTGTGAAAATGGACAACACCCCTAATGTAGAGAAATTTTCCGACAAGCACCCCTAATGCAGGCCCAAAAAAGGGTGACCCCCTGTTTTTCAGAAAATTTTGCCCCCCCCAAGATTTTGGTCCGTGTTCATGTATGCTTATGGTTAAAATTTCATGTAATTGACTTACTTGGCTCTGGACATGGTTCAGTAAGGCAAGATGTTTCTTCCATAAAATTTCCATCACAATTATGGACAGGTTGCGTATAGGAATTAATTTGACAGTTTCTACGACGCTGCTTTGGAACACTGCTGCCACATGTTTTAGTACAGGCTGACCAAGGCTGCCAAGTCGCCCACTTGGGATCTGGATTCGGATCTGGAAAACAATATGTTACATTATCAATCTGAATATGCATATAATTTATTTCATTTGAAGTTAGTATGGTTAATTTGCATACCTGATACAGACTGAGTATCCTGATTAAGATCAACTGTTATGGGAACATCATTCTTTTTTGAGCTATTTGCTACTATTGCAACTGTGAACACTACTGCTATAATTACAACTACAATGGCAATAGTAACAATCCATTTAAGCTTGTTTTTCTTGACTGTTTGATCTGCTTTATTCTTTGAGCTGATTGAATTGTCATCTTTCTCAGGGGACTTTATGTCATGTTCTTCGTTATTTGAGGTGGAACTGTCAGGGGACATTATGAATTTTGTGTATTATAATATAATGTTCACTTTTACTGGTACATTATGTTAGCTTAAGATAACATAGAAGTTGGAGGTGTCAAATATATACTTTAATCGTTCTTTTCCAAGGCAGTATTAATATTGTTTATTCAGAATGTAGACTGTACTCTGAGGCCATCAAACTCATGATCAGACAAGGAAAAAACCACAATCACTATAATGGCCCAATTATATTCTGTTTATATTTGACAAGACTTATAGGTTGAATTAGGTTCCTAATATGGTATTGATATAGGATTCATGCACATGACAATATTTGGTAAATATCTCCTGGCAATAATTGCTCTTTTAATAACAAGTCTGTAAAAATACATGTACAGGTTATACAGGGTGAGGATCAATATCTGGATAATCGTGTATATATTAAGTATACGCGTAATTACTATTTTCTACTGGCGCGGCGGCCATTTGATGCATTTGGCCAACAGCTAGATTTTTATGAAATATTCTTCTCCATTTCCAAAAGAGAGGCACAGTAAAAAACCACGAAAATTATTAGAGAAAAACGGAGAAATAATTGTTTCCAAACACATTGCTAAGAAGTAAATTATCTATTAGAATATGTGTTCTAGAGCAGCTTAGTCACTGAAATACCTGGGCATGTAAAAATGAGCTATTGGGGTCTTTGATAACTGCATGTTACAACTGTTGTGTCATATGAATACAAGGTTATTCAATATTTTCAGAATCTACTTAGACAACTCAAAAAAGAACAAAGACTATAACATGTAGCATAATGTCCCTTCCTACAATTGAAAAGTGTATATTTTGCGACCCACCCTGTTCTTTTTAGTGTGGTGAGAATGGCGTACTCAGAATTTTTCTTGAGTAAGAAAAAAATGCACATTTTAGGTAATGTTCCTGATATGGCTGTACATAATTAAATGTATATTGGGCACTTCAGTCAATAATCAAGCAGCAGCATGATATTTACTTACTAATTACCCTAATATTGCTTTGTTGTTGATTCATCATAATAAATTATTGTCCAAATATATATTAGTAGCTAATTGTTTTCAATTGATATGTACGTACATATGAATTTCATACGCAGTACCAAAAATATCTTGTTATTGCCGTGTATTAACATTTAGACAATAATATAATTCATTTCATTTCATTTCAAGTACAATTATATATGTCATGTTCCCCGGTAAACACATTTCATGTACGTAGCATCAAATGTAAATATCAGGTTAATTATGCTAGTTTAGATTGACAGTTTATTAGCTCATTTAATTCGCAATCACCCATTTCTAAGCACTGAATACAAAAATTGAAAGTTTGAGTTAAAGAAATGTAACTCGACAGCCACTTCTTAACATGGCTCCTACGAGTAATAAGATATAAGAATGAAAGTACATACACAAATTCCTTAAAAAGGTATTTAAACCTTAAAATATTCTTGTCCTTAATTTAATGTATACATATTTATGACAGCTTCTTTAGCTCAGCAAATAGACCACTATGAAGTAAAAGGCAGTGTTCTCTTATTTAGTAAGTGAGTATCTGAGAACTTGTTGTGACAGACACGTTGTTGGGTCTCCGAGATAACGTGAGAATTAATTGTGGGGAAATTTTTGGTCTATAATGCTCAGCAATTACTCCAGAAAAAAACACAAAGGATCATATTATTAATGTCTTAATATTTATACTGCATATAATTGACAAATATACTATCTTATATTGACATTAAAAATGGAAACTAGGATACAGTCCGCTATTTTTGGGTCATTTGTGTACGCTAATTACACTCAGACCACATTATCAGTTCTGACTCAAAGTAAATAACAATCCCATAAAAGGACTTAAACGCACATTACTTTATATAGTATAGTACGGAATGAGAGAAGTAATCCAGAATGAAGTTAGAAATTTAGAAAATGTGAGGGTAACCTGATTCGGATCCGCGGATCTGGAATGGATTCGGAACTGGAACGAAATAATTAATTTACACCAAACGGAGCCAGCTCCGGATCCCAAAATCAAACTGATCCGGATCCCAAAATCAAACTGATCCGGATCCCAAATTTATTTACACTGAACGGATCCGTACCCGGAACAAATTTACTCAGAATGATCCGGATCTGGATCAAAATATTTACACTGAACGGATGCGGATCCCAGTTTTGTGAAAGCTACTTTTTACAAACATCAGATAAAATATCAACTACACTTGAACCTAGGCATTCAGGGTCACAAATCTTTTAGTCTCTTTTACTTACCATGTATTTTTATTCATAAGCATGGCCATAGCTACATGCAGTAACTGTATGTACTAGTACACAATTAGTCCCATTTACTATTTTGCCAGAACCGCCTAAAAGTCCAAGACAAATTATCAATATTTATGAATGATAGAATGCAGCTTAAAATATTACTAATATTTAATTGTATGCTCCTCTCATAATTACGCGTATACGTTTAATTCCAGCTTGAAAGACAGTCCGATTGCAAGTACGACTCTGTCCGAATAACTGACACAGATGGAACCACCTTGAACAACCTTTGCGGGTTCTCTCACACGCCTACCGTGACGGTTGTCTACAGTACTGGAACTAATTTGACGGTTGAATTTACATCAGAGGAATTCTTTTCAGCGTAAGCATAATATATATTTTGTCTAACCAAGGGCCTCTGAAAAGAGGACTGCGCACTACAGAAGTGTACCGAAAAAATGTTTCAACTTAACTCAGCTAATTTTATAAGCTATTGCTTTCTGCTTTTAACACCATGAGGTTTTTGCATAAACAATGCCAGAAACGTTTTTTTGGCAAGTAGAGTTTTCCTGTAAGTCTTTGAATCCGGAGCCCCGTAACTAAGTTGGGTCCGGATCCGCAATTAATCCTGGATCCGCATCTCTATTATTGTATGTATTTCATAAGTAGAGTTAGTCACGTTGTTCACCATGTGTTCTAATCACCCTAATTATTATGCTGAACATGTCATGCATACATAAATTTTCCGAGTATTAGTTGTTAATTGATTGTTAAAATATATACTCTAAATACAGTCATGTACAGCCAAGATAAAGCCTTGGAGCCGAATAAATGCACACGGGACATAGTACATACTTCTTATACAAGCTTTCTAAATTGTAGCGTATCTTTGTACGCGTTCTAAAAGTCCGATAATATCCGTGACTTTATTTTAAAAATACAATATTTAAGTATCCAAACAGCATATACCATTAGCGCGCATGTTTTAATCCCTGATTCCCGAAATCTAATGTTATGCAGGGCCCTAATTTAGTAAAGCAATTATCGTGGATTTCCACTATTGAGCTGGAATAATTGAGGTTTTGCGGGTACTTAAGGTTAGAGTATGAGGATACAAGGGTAAAGCTTCTTATGTTGGTCTGCCGCTCTGATGGTTGCAGGTTTGAAAGGACTAGAACTAGACCCATAATAGCAGGCTGAAGTATGGCTTTTGACCTTTAAATAGCTTTTAAGCTATTGACAAGGTACCTGCTGAACATTGAAACTAAATGTATAGAACCGGGATATAATGAGAAAGTTCTAAAAAATACTGGTAACTACGTACAGCTTGTTGGTTTTATGGAGCTAGCTGGTTCAAGGATTTCAACGGTTGATTCAACCTTCTACAATGAACAAATATTTCTTAAATACTTTAAGCCATTTATTTAACATGCTTTGTCCTTCAAGACACTCAATAAACCCATCCTTAACCAGTGTTGTCATATGTCCCCGCCTCCCCTCATTCAGCCTCTCATCCCTAGTCACCCAAGCCTCATTGACATTATCCATCTCCACAATGTCAGCCAGATTCTTCTCTCCCTTACCCTAAACGCCAACAATCATGAACAAGTTTCCAAATGGAATGGGTGTGGCCTTGTAGAGAGTGATTGGGAGTGGCATTCCAACCTGCCAGTTCATAGTGACAATATTTCATATTTATACCTTGAACAATGAACACATCTGCATATTTCAAAATATACTTGAACCAACATGTAATTTATTTAACATTCTTTATCCTTCAAGACACTCAATAAACCCGTCATTAACCAGTGTCGTCATATGCCCACGCCTCCCCTCATTCAACCTCTCATCCCTAGTCACCCAAGCCTCATTAACATAATCCATCTCAACAATGTCCGCCAAATTCTTCTCTCCATCACCCTCTCCACCTACAATCATGAACGAGTTTCCAAATGGAACAGATGTGGCCTTGTAGAGAGCAATTGGAAGTGGGGGTCCAACCCTCCAGTTCATGGTGCCAATGTCAAGGATTTCCACCTGGTCAAGGTAACCGTTGCCAATGCTGCTGTTGCCGCCAGCGACCACGTATTGGCCAGATTGGGGGTTGAGTGGGGGAGTGCCGGTGATGCCGCAGGAGTGCCTTTCCCTGGAAAAAGTGCATCTTTGGTGTGAATTCACATATTTGAGGTTACATTAGGCCATATTAATAAAGTAAACAAGTTAATGAGCTACAAACTGACAGCAATGCATTTTTTTGAGTCAGAATGACATATGTATGGCCATATCATTATATGGAATATGCTTTCAAAATTTACCTTCCAGTTGTCATAGGCGGCAGTTCCAGCCACTCACTGTTAACAGTGTCAAACATGTAAACCAGGTCCAGATATCCGCCATCATATCCGCCAGAGACAATGAAGTGGGTAGAGTTGAGGGCAGCAACACACGGGCCTTGGGCGGCATAGGGCATGTCGACACCGAGAGACCACCGGTCGGAGTCTGGCGTCCATGTTTCAGTGGTGGCATGGAGAGAGCCATCGGAATATGCTCCACCTAAGATAGAATACGTTCTAGATACACATTCTATATACAGTATTAACCAGAGACCATTTTTGTTCATATTTTTTTCAAACAAACAGGCATTAATCAGTTTGAAGAAGAACTTTACATAGTAAAAGTAATTTTCAAATTTATAATGAGGAAAACCATATTAAGGACAAAAAATGCAATAAACCTGGTTGTCTATGATGTTCAATAGTATACCAACTCATTAGGATGAGAAGACGGGTTATAGCAGTAAAAAGTTATGGTTTTCTAAGTTGCCCTCATGTACTGCGGGGCTATCTCCTGCCTGGAAGTCAGATCCGTAGTATAGATCATATCAAAGTTCTTACCAAGGAGCCACCAATCTTGATCCATCTGCACATATCCAGGAGCAAATCTAGGAGTCTGCTCCGTGGAAAGATAGACCCACTCATGAGGAGCAGAGGACAGAGTGTAGCAGTTCTGGTTCTCAAAATCACCCTCACAGACTGCGGGGATGTCTCCTGCCTTGAAGCCTGATTTGTAGTAAAGATTATGGCAAATTGCTTACCTAGGAGCCACCAATCGTGATCCATCTGCACATATCCAGGAGCAAATCTGGGAGTCTGTGCCATGGAATGGTAGAACCACTCATGAGGAGCAGAGGACAGACTCTGAGTGTAGCAGTTCTGGTTCTCAATGTCACCCTTTCATACGGTGGGGCTGTCACCAGCCTTGAAGCTATCTCCATAGTATATATTATGGCAAATTGCATACCTAGGAGCCACCAATCTTGATCCATCTGCACATATCCAGGAGCAAATCTTGGTGTCTGTGCCTTTGAATGGTAGACCCACTCATGAGGAGCAGAGGACAGAGTGTAGCAGTTTTGGTTCTCAAAATCACCCTCACATACGGCAGGGCTGTCTCCAGCCTTGAAGCCGGCTCCGTAGTAGACTGGCGTTGGCAGGGGAGGGAGAGAGGCGCAGGATCCTGGAAATTAGTATAGTTTAATATGATATGCATCCTTTGTAATAAAGCATAAATATTACCAGAATAAGACAACATCAACTTTAAATGCTAGAAGGCAGTGAATGTTTTTTTAGATTATCCATTGCATTTTAGCTTAATATGGATAAAAAGATCTCTAAATTGGATTCATAATACTTGCCTGCAGATGTTCCTAGAGGCACGGCCTCTGTTGCTGCAGCCTGTGGATGGCCACCAGATGCAATGAGGATGTGGTTTCCTAATATAAAAATAATGTTATTATTTAACTTTCTTGTTATTCAATAAAGTTACCTGCCAGACAATAATTCCCTCCTGAAGTGCATTCAGGACAAGTGCTTGCCGAAACTGAATCACAGGTGGACAGAATCATGCAATAGTCGTCGAGCGGATCAAAAGTCCAGAAGTTGCACTCCTCAATAGAATGACAGTATTGGATGCAGGACTCTCTAGATGAGATGAATAAATATATTTGACCGGAATGATCTGCTAAGAACGAGAGTGTGTCAAAAGCATTATTAAGAGTAAAATTAGCTCAATTGGGGAATGCATCAAATGCAAGGCTATGTATACCAGGTTTGTTCATAGGAATCAAATTTGATTTTTCTTCTTTTCCCGCGCTTTGCTTATTTAATTTTACGCAAACTTGTATGCCCTAAAGCTCCTTAAGTAAAGCAGAGCGGGCAGCCTACATCAGTGTGCGAGTGTTGCTGCCTTGTGAGCAAATAGATATAGCTGAATATGGGCCAAACATTTACGCCAGCAAGAGAAATAGCTTAGATGATGAAAGTTAAAGGGATCATTAAGGCTAATCTGAATGAAGAATGCATTCGAACGACCAATTCTCCAAGCTTTTTATATACAGAGCTTTAGTTTCCCTTCTTTTTCGCTTATTTTCCTCTCAGGCAGGGCCACTGGCTGCGCTCTGTGAACAAACCTGTGTTCTCTAATAATCTGGACTGTTACATAGTTTAAAATTTAAGAAAATATGACTCATGTATCACGAAGTAAATACAATTTCCTGTGTGAAGTTTCATTAAAGACATAAATTATGTAAAATGGCCACTTTCCTGACAATGTCCTACTTAATTTGAGCTCTTATAGGTTTTAGCCATGACTCTTATTGACTCATATACATTTAAAGAGTAATATATAGAAATATCAAGGCTGGCTTAAGGTCTTGCCAATTTTACACTCAGTGAAACATTCCTATGCCAATTATGTCTGGTTAAATTATTAAATCAACTGAACGTACAAAATGCACAAACCTAAACACCAGTTAAAAAATAATGAAGCAACATTTATTGAGTGGCCATCTTAACTCCTATCATATCATTAATTTTTGAAAATGTTCTACACTAAAATAAGTAACTGATGAAAAAGAGAAGTTATAAAATAATAATCCCCTGTAATGTTCACTTTGGTGAAAACGTGCCATTTGCCGACAGAATAGAGCAAGAAATCATAGAGTGACTTTGTTGGTACGGGATACTTACGAAAATTGTTAGTTGTAAAATGTTTTACTGTATTTATGATACTAATATTTATGCTTTTTGATACTATTTGTGCCACAGTTTAAAATACAAAAAGGTTACTGTAAGTAAGAACTTATATTTGTGCCATTTATTCTTTTTATATGATTCTCTTAAAATGTTTAAATAAACATTAAATGAAGCTAGTTACTGTAGTATAAATATAAAATATGTCATTATATTATGTTCCAACAAATATAATTACTCTGCAGGAGACAACTAAATTTGTACCTCCTCTCTGTTCAATTTTAATCAATACTTGACCCTAATTTTGCTTCACAATCTAACAAAGCCGAAATTGGTCTATTACTGCATGGTGAAATAAGGGAGAGACATTAGTAATAATTATATTAACTTTAGTATTTAGAGATTACTAACTTGACCCTACCGTTGGCTTATTAAACATTCGAATATAGTGCAAATGAGTCATTATAAGACAGTATTCTGTACAATTTATACACACATTTAGTGCTAAAACAAACAACATTTACAAAAATATTGTTAAGTATAATACAAAGTAAATGCGTACATCAAATTTTTAAAGTGTACTGTTCAATAGAATGGTGTTAACGTATTATTCTGAAGAAAAGATTTCTCTTTTCTATGCCGTTCAAAATTCATGAAACAGGATAAACGTCGATACCGTTACTTTGACCTGAGAGAAATTTAAAGCCGGATCCGCTCGAAAGTCTCAATATCGTTGAAAGTTCTACTTTGCTGAATACCCCTAGTGACCTGCTAGATACAAATACTCTGCATAAATAAGTTTAGCAACACTTTTTAAATAATTAGTATGTATATGAACATTGTATCTGTTATATAATTCTACTATTTTATATAGCATGAATAAAGTGCTACGGTACTGTAGCTATAATTAAGCATGAAGAGAACCTTTTGAGATATTTTTATAAGCTAATCAAAGGCAAAACGTCTTGCATTGTCGCTTTTTGCTGATAGCTTGAGCTAAAAATCGTGCCTAAGAATGGGTTTGAGCGTCAGACGAACATCATTATTTTAAATATTGGGGCAATCATTATTAATATCATTGCTCTATAGAAAAGTGCCTGATACAGGTAAGCCCGTTGGTAAAAATAAAGACATATCAGTAAAATGCTATGATGTCGACAAGAGCATATTTATGTAGACAATATATAATTATACTCTTAAAGTGTTTTATAATTTACATTAATCTATGATAATTCGATCATTTACACCAGTATCTCAAAGTGAATTTACACATATTTTTGGGTTTCCTAGACTAAAATGATATGTTCAATAAGTCCAATTTTCCAACATTACCTTGCCATCGCCACCATGCCGACAAAAGCAGCGATAATGTCCCTTATTTTGACCCCGCGGCCAACTTGACGCAATCTTATTTTATCATCATTATTCCGAGGCGAAGCCAATTTTATCGCAGACATTATTCGAACACTAATACCGTCATTTTACAACTACTGCAAGAATAATAATATTGGCTTCTCTGTCACTTGGTATCACATTGCAGTTAATTGCGAATTGCGGTTATTATTCAACCTTATTTTGAACACATTTGGCTAAGGTTATTGCACAATAGTCGGATGTTGAACATGTTTTATAATTCACCTCACAAGTCACAAGTTTCATGTTTAGATAAAGTAAGGTCTTAATAACTTAAAATCACTCTATTTACTATTTCCGTTTCCATGACGCATTTTTCTTCTCTCAGATTTCTGACACCAGCAAGAAATTAACAGTTACATGTGAAACTTTCCTCGCTCCTGATGCTACTGAATTGTGTGCGCATGAGACTCTGCTTGCATGGAAGGAAAAAGAAGAATGGACGCGAGACGTCAAATGATACAATAGATGGTGGTTATGTACGTGATCTAGAGGGAATTTAATAGGATTTTGTGGACTATACAGATACTTCATATCGTATTAAAGTACTACAATAAAATAATGTAGTTTCAGCTTGGTTTCAGCAGACAACGAACTAAGTTAAAGTTACATATGCCCGAAGAACAAGGAATGTTTATAAACAATATTGCTATTCACATTTTATCAAACTTTGCGTAAAGTGCCTCCTGGTTAAAATGCGTCACTTTCGTCTCTCCGAGATCCCGGAGAAGGAAGCAGGAAGAAAAATCACCGGCGTCGTAAACATGCGTCAGAA
>LR142664.1:0-10178 GCA_900659605.1 Tisbe holothuriae
GGCTAGTTGAAGAGCGTTGGTTAAAGGTGAAGTTCATGCATTTACTTAAATTTGTATTGAATCGTCATACAAATGATCTAACAATTAGGGCCAAGAGCTCAAGTGTAGGGCACAAGAATACTATTCATATCAGGATAAATAGTTGGACTATGTAAATTGGGCATTAATTTAAAGGCTAGTTGAAGAGCGTTGGTTAAAGGTGAAGTTCATGCATTTACTTAAATTTGTATTGAATCGTCATACAAATGATATAACAATTAGGGCCAAGAGCTCAAGTGTAGATAATAATAGTTGGGCTATGTAAATTATGACTTAAGTTAATTATGAAGAGTCTTAACGCAAAATGTGAACACATAAAAAATAGTAAAAGTTGTTAGGTTCTTTCATTTATTTATTCCATTTTTTTTATATAAAAACATATTCACAAAACAAGTTGTAAAGGTTTGGATTGTGACATGAATAATTCAATTTGTTCAACGCTTGCTGTCTGTCAGTTCCTTAATTTGTGACTACATATTTTATCGATTTCTCGTTTTATAAGCTTTGCAGAATATACAACTAATTTTAATGTACTACATACTCATCGGAAGTATATTCTAATTGTAATCCTTGTATTACCAACAGAAGTTCCATGTTTCAGTAACACTGGTATTTTCTCACAAAAAGAGTTAATTGTATTATTGAGAAATGGGTAAAGAAGAGAGTAGGCTATTTTTATTGAAGCGATGATATTAAGAAGTAAATATGATATGAAAGTGTATATTAAAATGGTAATAAAAAATCTTAACTTCTACAGTATTCTATGCTAAATTAGAAATGTACTTTCATAATTATGTACTCTGTACCGATCCCTCAGTTATTTATAGTGGCCGCTTTTATTGTACATTATTGTTTTGTTTTGTTTTGTGCCTGTGTATGATTAATAAAACCCGCTTAAATATGTAAGCGCTTGTGCAGGTAAACGTACACAACTTCAGCAGACGAGCTAACTACTTCATATTATATATTGCCAAAACCGAAATTCAATTAAAATGTGAATACGATTTTTAAATCAAATTTTAAGTTTTGCTCTCGTAGGGCGTGGGGCGAAGGTTCGCACATGTAGCCATACCCAGAGCTCTAGCAAAGTCCCAGGGCTCCCAGGAAGGGTCATGGGCTCCCGCAGGGTAAGGATTAGGGTCCCGAATACCTCGTTTGGGGCTAAGGTCCTTTTGTGTAGGATGATCAGATCAGGATAAGATTTTTTTTGAAAAGGTATATTAGGCATATAGTTAGATATGAAGAAAAGTGTGTTACTGTGTTCACAACATACACAATTTCATAAAATGAGTCAAAGTTGTTGGTTTTTAGGAATGTGACATGAATAATTCAGTTTGTTCAATGCTTGCTAGCTGTCACCGCCTAACATTTAATCCACTTATTTTCTAATTATTTTATGTTTTAATCGATTTGTAAGCTTTGTGGAATGCACAAACATTTACTTGTACTTTATATTCATCGGCAGGATATCACAATCTTAATCCTGGTCTTGCCTAAACAATTAATCCAGGATCCTATATAATAACAATTTATATATGGTAATACCCAAGAACCTAACACGTACCCTTAAAATTGGTATTACCTGCCTTTTCTCCCAAAAGTATTATTATAGAACAATAGGGTACGTTCTACTCTAACATCCTTGGGTACGCGTTTATGCAGTAAAATGCAATTGCAAAGCCAGGTTATTTGAATGTAATGGGTATTAAGTCAAAATAAATGTACAGCAGAATATCTTCAAAATGGCAGTACTTTTGGCCGTGAAAATGATCAAATTTATTGCATGTCAACTAATAACTGAATAGGCTGTTAAATTATTCACACAAATACACACAAAATTGTTGAAACATACCAATCAGTGCCACAGTTAAGCTAGTCAAGGATTGTTCCTAAATTCTAAAAAAAGTTGGGTGTCAGAGGATTAAGACCTATTTGTACTCTAAGTCACCTACTTTATAAACCTTTAAAATGTGTGGAAAGACAGTCTTTAAATATATTATAATTAATTATTGGTATTATGTTGTACTTTGTGGAGAGGTTGAACGATATAAAGTATTATCCACCGGTAAGGAAATGATGAAACATATGTAGAATTCTTTGTGCGGCCATTGACATGGTATTACTGTTTGGTTCATTCACCTGCGTTTCACCAGCACGCCATGAAAGCAATTTAGAGACATTTAGAGAGCCGCGGGGGGGATTCAAACCCGCGACGATAGAATAAGAGGGCAGCGTAGAAGAAGATATGCTTATAGCTGAGTTCCTATGAAGTGATATTTGAAAATCAGAAACTGCCATCTGAATCAAATGACGGCAAACTGAGTCATTTCGCCGACTCAGCTAGAAGCATATCCTTTTCTACAGGGTGATCAACAAAATCTGTGCAAAAGTAAATAAGCCTTAATCACCCATGGCTTACTTTGGAAAAATGGTTCTGAAGTAAAATATTCCTGAAAATTAAAGGATTTTATGAGGCATTTGTTGATTTTTTGAAATAAAAATTCATTTAGTAGAGAATTATGCATTTCATGTGACTTGCCATTTTTGTGCAATTTCAAATGGGAAGCTAAAATCAATGTTATTCAATGGGCTCCTTAACTTATTTTGGTTTTGGGTGACCAATCTTTTGCCAAATTGCATCTCAATTAGTGGAACATTTCATTCTAAGCAATATAAAACCAGCTTAAGTTGGTTTGGCATTTGAAAGTTGATGCAAAGTTGATTTCCAGCATTAGTGCAGCAAAAAACATGAACATTTCACACAAAAGTTGAAAAATGACACACTGACAAAATACACAAAAATCTTTTGTATACAGACATATCAGTTAAAATAAAATGCTTTACAAAAACTCCTTGAATTTTTCTTAAAATTTTGATTAATAAACTTATTTCTAATGAGCAACATGGCTGAGCTATTCTCATTTAGTTTCGCACACTTTCGATTGATCACCCTGTATATGGGTAGGCAGCCATACGCGTTCTATCCCACGACCCTCTGGGCCACAATCATGTCCCAAGGGACTTGCATTCATGGGTACAACGTCTGTTTACTGTTTTTTTTTACTGGAAGCTCTTACAAATGAGTAATAAACTATGTAGTATAATTAGTATAAGACAGAAACGTATCTAATATAAATGTTATTGTCCTATTTCAGATCCAGAGAACCCATTTTTCATCCAGTCTGATGACTTCCCTGAATTAACTGCAGCAACAGCTTTAAAGTGCTCCATGATGATCCAAAGGCAAATACTCAATGCTGGATTCATCAGTGATGAATGGCAGCCAAATGCATACAGGGTGACTTATTACTTAGTCCCTGAAAAAAGGGATCAATATGGAATGGAAGATTTAGTAATATCTCTCAGCACGGCGTCAGTTTGTCACCCAATGGGAAACGTAATCTCTTTGTTATGAGCATCTTAACCGCTAGATGGTGTTGTAGGTTGTGAGATCCTAGCTGAGACTGGGTGATGAAAACATTATACTGGATCTCATGACCTGCAGTGCCATCTACCTGTTAAGGTGTCGTAAAACAAAGAGATTACCTTTCCCATTTCAGCAGACAATGTTGCACTTGTAAAAAGAAAGAACCCGCGAAAATGCAAAAAACAACAACTTTTTCTTATGTACTTTGAATGAAAAAGTAATTTAAAATTAAAATTCCAATATTCCAAATGTAAAGGGGAAATGTAACAAATTACATTTCAATGTCAAAATAATTGTAATGTGTAATTTAGCCATTCTAAAAATACTGTAGTATTGCTTGATACCACTTCAAAATTTGTCATTCTGTTCTAGTTTGATAAAGAAACTGGAGTCTGCCAAGTAGGTTCTTACCCTGGATCTCTAAAGCCAGCTACGAACAGTCTACCTTTGAAGAAGGGCGGCATTTTCTCCCTTGGGACTTGGCAATGTAGCTCACAAGCACCAGGTAAAATGCTAAGCTTATGATTATAACGTTTATATATTCTTTGGGTATTAGCTCTTTGATGATCAGTTCATTGCAATCTTTAAATGTTTTGATACCAGCCTACTGACATTTTTTCCCAGAAGTTTATAGCATTTGCTTATCATAAGCTGCTGTGAAGTGTTTGTCAATAGGCACAATGTAAAAGTCACAGTGTCAAAAGGCATCCAGAGAAAGGCATCAGAGGATCAAAGGCACCCTTAGAGCATAGGCACCAAGAAAAAGGCACAGTGTCAAGTGCCTTTTCACACTGTGCCATTTTTAGTGTGGCCTTTTAACAAACACCCCTGCTGCTGTGTCACAGACGGCTTTAATCATTAAAGGCGTAGATGTATGTACTTTTTTGCTGAAAGTGTTATGATTACATATCTGCTTAATCTACTTTAGCTTTGCCTCCGCCTGCTTCAGAGAGTTCTGTAGCAATTATCTATCCTGGTTATGACAGAACGTTCCATGCCTATGATTTAATTACACCCAAGAAAATTCCTTTAGAGGGAGGTTTTGAAACTGAAAATGTATTTGTGGATGATTTTATGAATGGGCTGAAGGGACAAAAGTCTGCGAATACAGGAAAGGTATTATTAAATTCATTAATTTTTATCTAGATCTAGCAGAAGCGACCACTAAATGTATTTACACTTTGTTCTTCTTCATTTAACAAGTTGTGAAAGATAAAATAATTAATTATTGTAGAGCTCTAAGAGAAGAAAGAGATCGCCAAAAAGTTACTTAACTTTGAAAATCTTCACGTAGAGTGATGAATATTTGCATATTATATTTAGTTCAAAATTGAGGGTTACGATGGGGATTCCTTTAGTGTTATGCATTGGTTCTATGGTCATCCAAATGGATTCATACTTTCCCTGGAGAACGCTGCGGAAGAGCAAGGTAGGGTTAATTATAAGGCAGTGCGGTTTTCAAATTTGAAACCGACTGTCGCACAGCCTTAATTAATGAACTAAGGTGTAATTTTCCAGTAGAAACGAATATCAAAAACTCAGTCTTTAACTGTTTTGAAGATGATCTATAAGATTCCACCGGCAGGACTGACCAGTCCTGCTATGAATTCTTTCTCGGCATACTGCCCAACGAGACTGGTCGTAAAATTTTGCGATAATCGCACTATTGTCGGATTCCGACAATAGTGCGATTGTCGCAACGCAGACAATAGCGCAACTTTAGGGTAATGAATGAGTGTGCGACAAATGAATAAGGTCCCTAGTACACATGTAGAGGTGTGTCGGATTCAGAATCGGTCGGTCATGAACACCAGTACAGTTCATAACCGACTTGACTTGGCCCGAACTACCTCTGCCATTAAAATTCTTATTGTCGCAATTTCGCCGCTAAAGTCGCGCATTGTGACAATTGCACTATTGTCGGAATGCCGATAATAGCTGCCACCAGTCTCGGCGGGTGCAAACTTTCAAAATACAGGTATAATAGCCTATAGATATAGTGTGGAAATGTAACGAATGTATAATGATATCCCGTTGCACTTATCAATTATAATTATACATAATTATGTTTTCTGCTTTCTTTTTACAGTTATGGAATTTATATTTGACTCCTACCTTTCCTTGTCAATATACAGTCATCAAAGCGGTTCTCCTTTCAGCTACAGGTTTGCCTGCTAGATAAAGTACAAGCCTGTATTGGAAAAATACAATTCAAATTTAATTTACTAATGTGTAGTGTTTTTTCGTTTGTCATAAACAGTTAACCAAATAATTGATTTCCAGAGGGGGAGGCCATCAAAATTCAACCCAAGTAGATGTTTGGACTCATTTTGCTTGGACGTACACGGGATACTCAAATGGTGACTATAGATAATTAGAAATTGTGTTTCGAGTAACTTGCTTGTCGATACTTATTTACTGCTACTTTAAAAGAAACATCATGCTCTAAATATAGTCATTTTGGTTAAACACATTATCTCTTAAAAGGAAACAGCCTCAAGTATTACTCCAATGGTCGGCCTTGGGGCAGCACAACCCTGACCCATGCCCTGGACAGGTCCATTGAGGCCCTAAGGATCAGACACGGGGCCACAGTGGCAAACGTTGAGTTCTACTCCAAGACATTGACTGAGGCTGAGGTGAACAAGGCCATGGAGAGGGGATATCACTGCTAGTTAAATCATCAATCAAAAGACATAATTTTTACAAGAGCCAGAGACTTGTTCCCTTCTAATATTATCCATAGACTATAGCTATTAATTTTCCTAGCTATGCGGTTGTACAGTATAGAATTTCTTTCGAAATCTTTAAAGTGGTTGATATGAACGTACAGGTGTAACTTCTCCTTCGTTCTAAGGTAAAATACACAAAAACTAAGGTACAGAACGACTTCTTTTACTATTTTATATAAAACTGCTACCATCTACCCATCATAATTCAGCTGTCCAAATGATAAAAAGCAAAAGGTGCCAATTATGTTTGTTCTAATTCTACAAAGAGCTTGAAATAAGCATTCCAAAGTGTCCTTAACTTCTTATATATGTTTATAGCATCAGTACAGAACATAAATATTAAGCATGTGCGATATACCGATACTGCGGTTTTAGTCGGTATTTTTTCAATACCGATACCGATGTCGGTATTTTCGTTTTAGTCGGTATCCCATTTTCGGTATTTGGGCTACACCTGCAGCATAAAAATAAGTTAAAATCAAGTATTCCTACTTTAAAACAAGTATTATCATAATGGTGTTTTCCCAAGAAACTGGAATATTTTCTACTAGTTGTATTATAAGTAGAAACTAATAAATAAAAATAATATTCTTCATAAACAAGCGTTTGGCAACAGACTATGAATACTACGTACATCTTATCTTTTGGTCTCGGACTCGGTTTGAAAGATTGGTTGCAGGTTGGTTGTAGCGGTTTGAATATAAAAGAACTGATGAGGACTGGTGTGGTTCGAATGAGATCAGTCAGTGTGTCAGTTTGAGAACTATAACTGGTATACGGAAATGTGATCTAATAGAACATATGCCATAACAAGGCATGTGGTAGCATTATATCTTGGCCCTAGGAAATGGTGCATGTACACCCAGAGCTGGCACTGCAGTTAAACATGCTTTGAAACAGAAACATTCTTACGAATCTACGGGATTTATGGGTTGAAGCACCAGCCACAAAACTCTAATATTGATCTAAATTTGCCATAGATCCCTAATTATTGCACTACGGTAAAATACCGACAAATACCGACTATTAGTCGGTATTTTCCAATACCGTACCGACTAAATATCGACTAATGGATTTTGAATATCGCACATGCTTAATAAATATACGTTAAAAGTCTTTGACGGCTCTCCCAAAGAGATACAATTTTGGCTAGAGAACTCTTATTATCATTTGGACAGCCGAATTGCTTCCAACGTACGTGCATGTTGTATTTGTTGACACCATGACTTTGCACATTGAAATATTTTCGGGAACTACAAGAGGAGTTTTTTTGTAGTTTCTTATACATCTCAGACTATCGGTTCCGGCTTTTGAGGAGAAAATGAACTGTGTGCTTGTGACTTTTTACTATAAATTGTGTCCTTTAAACAATAAAATATCATATCAATATAAAGCTGACTTTTTTTCTTATGCAGACTAACTTTTTTGACGCCATGCTTTTGTTTTACTGTAGTAGTACACTTTTATTGCCCTTTCTTTCCTCTTGAAATGCCGAAGGATACTTTTAATGAACTCATAAACAGCTGTTCATGTTTATTTACACGTCTATATTCCGAGTTATAAAGCCAGGAATCTGTACTGTAGAGTGTTAAAAAATTTAATACTATTAGATATTAAATCAGTATATTTCGAAATAAATGGATAACTTATTCATTTAGGAAAAATTTGTTTGAAACCCATGTATTAATTTTTGCCTCGTTCCTCAAAATATTAAAACAATTATTATTACGTAGTCTCCATATTTTGGCAGATATTTCTTAGAAGAGTCATGAATAATCTTATATTCTGTTGAAATCAGACTCTTAACTCTACCGTAGATAAAATGGGCTACTTTCAAATGGTAATAGGCCTGAAAATATAGCCTGCAGCCAATTTCTCTTTAGTTGTTCCTCTAGGGCATGAAATAAAGCACGCATACAAGCAGTAGGCCGCGAGAATGAATTTGTCTTTAAGGCACTCTAATTTAAAGATATTATTTGTAACAAAATATATATAAAGTGTTTCAAAATATAATTGTCTTCTCTATGAATTATTACTTTATTCTTAAAGGATGGCAAAAAGAGCTGGATATAATGTTAGGGAAACCCTGAGTAGTTTGAATGATACGATATGTGCGTCAATTAAAAAGTTTAACTAATCAGCTTTGTTCCATGGCTATATTATAAGTTTAAGTGTGTATAAACTATGTAAGAAATATATCGCAAGACAGTCTATTACGTAACAGGGGTGGCATAGAAAGTTGTTTGTTTCTTCTGTAGATATCACATCCCCTGAATGCAACCGTTAGATGAAAGACCGGAAAAAGTAGGTCATATGCTAAGAATAAGCCTCTCTTGGAGTAGATAATAGACTAATTTAAACTAATTGTATTTATAAAATATTAAAGAGCTTTTGAAAATCATCTTGGCTCGGTGGATAATAAAGTTATTTAACAATGTTGCAATAGCTGCATTATAGAAGCTATTACAATCGGCTGCATGTATGCTTATATTATATTATACAGACTCTCTTTATGTATTCTGATATCGTCTATATATAGCTATACGATATTTATAAATCGCACTATTTAGGCATTCTGTATCGCATATTCTGCATAAAACGATAGAAGATTATTCATTCATACCATTATATGCATCAAAATGACTTGAGAGGTTGCGTGATTCCCACCTCAAAAGTTCCGCCGCCATCAAATCAGCCGACAACTCAGCTCTCCGCTCCGTCCGTTCGTTGCCCTTGAAGCAACCTCTGAATGTCATTCGGTCGAATATGTTGCCTCAAGAAAACGGAATCTAGGGATGCCAGAATGAGATTCTACAACCAAAACGGTCACTTTTAAACATTAACATCTGAACATTCGTGCTATAATTATTAAAGCTAATGTGAAATTTATAACATTATATAATTTTTACTCATCATTAAGGACAATATTAGGTGTTGATTATGCTTAATGACATAATTACATCCAATTTGGCACTATATTCCGATAACAGACTGTCATCCCTGGCAGAACACATCGCCACTCCTGCCGAAATCTCCATCGGAACCACATCCACCAAACGATCTCATTAACGGCCACGCCTCCCACTAATTACCCTCGCTAATTACCCCTCATTAAGCGTCATCATGCCTCGTCAGCTGTTTGTGGGCGGGAATTGGAAGATGAACGGAAACAAGTCCAGCATCGATGAGATCATTAACTTCATGAAGTCGCCCGATCTGGATGCCAACACAGGTAATTAAGTCATTAAGGGATTAATGAAGGGGTCATTAGCCGGGGTTGTAGCTGTAGAAGACTCCGATAATGTCGAATATCTCCCGCTAATGGCCCCAATTAGTAATCAGATGCCTGATCTGGATGCCAAATCAGGTAATTAAGTCATTAGTGTCATAATGAGCGTATTTAGCTGGAATCGTAGCCGGGATTTCTAGGATATCTCTCGCTAATGACCCCATTAAGTAATCAAGCTTTTAATCCCGTGATGTCAAGGGTATAAAAAGCTCCTTATAATGTTATAATTACCCGTTAATGAACCCTAATTACCCTCATTGTAATCAATTTTACCTAGTCAAGTGTAGTTTTAAGGCTTCTATTTCGCGCAATTACCAGCTAATAACCCCAATTATCTCATTACAATGGTCGATGTAACTGTTTAACTAGTTCATTTAGGCTCTGTTTCATGTAATTACTCGCTAATTGCCCCTTGCAGAGGTCTTTTTACTAAGTTTAACTTGCTAATTACCCCTCATTATCTCATTACAGAGGTCGTTGTCGCCGTTCCCTCTCCCTACCTGGACTACGTCCGCAGCCGTCTGCCCCAGACCATCGGGGTCGCCGCCCAGAACTGCTACAAGGCCCCAAAGGGCGCTTTCACCGGAGAGATCAGCCCCGCAATGATCCAGGACGTGGGCTGCGGCTGGGTCGTGCTGGGGCACTCTGAGCGCAGGGCCATCTTTGGCGAGACGGACGAGCTTGTGGGGCA
>LR142665.1:0-10193 GCA_900659605.1 Tisbe holothuriae
GGGTTTCACGGGAACCACAAGACTCTGGGCCTAAGATGGAACTCCAAGGGCGACTACTGGACCTTCAAGTACGAGCCACCACGTGTGGCCCCCACGGTGATCCAAGTCCTTCGGAGTTTTATGTCCCTCTATGATCCTCTGGGCTTCGTGCTCCCCTACATAGTGGAGGCGAGGATGATCTACCGAGATATATGGGCAGAACCTAGGGAGAGCGGAAGCCCCACACCGAAGTGGACGGATGAACTGCAGGCGTCCATGCTCAAGCGCTGGGAGAGCTGGACAAGGCAGGCCCCGCTGCTCGCAAAGGTCAGGGTGGAGAGGCATATCCACCTGAAGGATGCGGACGAGATGCACGTCTTTACGGACGCCAGCTTCGACGCCTACGGGTGCGTCATCTACCTGAGGCATGGTGAGGGCGTGGCATTCCTGATGTCCCGAGCCCGGATAAATTCCGACAAATCAATGTCTATAAACAGGCTGGAACTGCAAGGGGCGGTGCTGGGCTTAGAGGTCGCTCAACATCTGTGGAGGAGTCTCGATTGGGAGCCTCGCAATACTCTCTTCTGGGTGGACAACTCCGCGGCGCTCACCTGGATAAGGTCCCCTGGAAGGTCGGTTGACCGGTTCGCAGCGAGGAGGTCCGCCCTTATTCGGCAGGGATCGTATCCGGATTCCTGGGGACATGTGGAGTCGGCGGCCAACCCGGCAGATATCGTCAGTCGATCGATGCCCATGGGAGAGTTGCTCGAGTCCGAGCTTTGGTGGAGGGGTCCCGATTTTGTCATGGACAGTGCCTTGAGGACCGAACAAGAGATCCCGGCTGAGGAACATTATCCGCTTGAAGAGGAGGACCAGATGGAAAAGTTCATGGCGAATTATCATGGGAGGAGACCAGCCTGGCCAACGGAGAGCATTTGGCGCAAGTACTCTAACTGGAGAGAGCTCAAAGCGGCCGCGAGGGGAGTGCAACGAGCGGCCACCATTTTCCTGAAGATGGTTAAGAGGGAGTCCGTCTGGGGCGAGTTTGAGACCGACTATATGCTCCTGTACAGCGCCCAGCGGGAGAGCTTCCCGGCGGAATGTGCTGTTTTGGAAAGTGGACGGAGGTTACCGGAAAAGCATGCTTGGCGACAGTACGATGTGCGACTGTGCAATGGCATCTTGGAATTTCGGGGAAGGACCAGGAGGCCCTGGCTGCCGGTAATGCAACACACACACCCAGTCTCAGAAGTCTGGGCACGGCACGTCCATGAGAACGTACTTGAACACGGAGGCGGATCGGCCACGCTCGCGAGCGAGCTCAGGACGGCGACGTGGATGCTGCGGGCGACGATACTTGCAAAAAGAGTGGCGAGGGGATGCGTCCATTGCAGAAGAAGAGCTCCGAGACCTTGGGAGCAGAAGATGGCCCCACTCCCATCTTTCAGGGTCGGAGGCGGAGAAAGTGCGCCTGCGACGTTCCGGACAGCTCTGATCGACTTCGCTGGACCCTTCCAGGCCTCGCGGGGAAGGCAGACCGAGAAGAGATACGTGTTGGTGGTGACCTGCGCCATCTTCAGATGTGTGCATTTGGAGTACTGCGAGACGAGGACGACAGACCACGTTTTGATGGCCCTACAGAGATTCGCGTCTAGGCGCGGATTCCCAGAGAGGCTCTCTTCCGACAACGCAGCCGAATTCCATGCGGCCGCAGACGCTCTGAGGAAAGCTCGACCGAAATCCGAACGGCCACCGGGATCGATGGGCTGGGCAGACGTGACCTGGTCCTTTAATCGTCCCTATGCCGCCCACATGGGCGGCGGGGCGGAGACGGCGGTCCGTGCCCTGAAGTTGGCCATGAAGAAGGTGTTCCCGTTGCACATCATGACGGATGAAGAGTTCAGGACCGCGCTGATCCATTGCGAGGATGTCATCAATCGGAGACCTCTGGCGGCACTGTCGGAAAACCTGGATGACGCCGAGGCGTTAACTCCAGCTCATTTCATGCACGGAGGTAGGATCGGGAACATCACAGAGACGTTCCGGGATTGGGCAGACTCGGGCAATCTGGTCAAAAGCTGGTTAACCTGCTGCGAGGTCAGGCAAGAATTCTGGGAAAGGTTTTGCGGGGAATACTTGCCCAAACTGGAGGCCAGAAGCAAATGGCATCGAGAAAAGCGGACACTAAAGGTGGGAGAGCTGGTGATCTGTTTGGACCATCCTCTGAACGGACAAGGATTGTGGCCCCTCGGAAGGATTACTCGAGTCGACCAGGGAGCGGATGGCCTGGTCAGGGGCGTGGATGTGCGAGTAGATGGAAAGGAGACGTCACGGCATGTGCAGTCCCTGTGCCCACTTTTCGAGGACGGAATGCCGGAGGAAGCAGATGTTGAATTCGCGAGGAGGCTTCGACGGGAGCAAGAAAGTCAAGAGACCGGCAAGGAAGAGACGGAGGGAGTCCAACCGAGTGCGGCGGGAGGCCGAGAAGGACCCGATGGGGCTGGACTGGACAAACTCGAAGGGAGAGCCTCGAAGACATCCGAGGGCATAAGGGTGAAGCAGGGACCGCTGCCGGGATACATCGAGAAGGATCTACCAGTCGAGGCGCCGAGGAGGTCGGAAAGAATCCGGGCGAGGCTGGAGGATCGGAAGGAGTGCTGAAAAAGAGATAATTTTAACTTTTAAGAGAAATTAACGAAGACTATAAAGTCCGAGAAGAGTTTTTATAAAGTTTTATCGGTACACTCCCTATGAGAAGAATTAATGAAGAAGAAGATATTTGGAGTGCAATGTTTTGAAATTAATGCGAGGCGAAAAGTTTTAAGTCATGTTTTAAAGAGGATTTTTAAGAGTCGAAAATTTTAAAATACGATGTCGAGAAAAAGGGAAGAAAGAAAAACTCAGCACCGATGTCCTGAGAAATAAATCACTCAGCCAAAGCTGAGCGTGGCTGCTGACTGAGCACGCTGAGAGGGAGAGAAAGGAAGGACGCCATTTTTGGAGAGACAACGGAGCGAAGCAGACGGACGCAAGATGGCCGAAGCTTTCCGGACCTCCTACACCTTCTACGTGGTCTCCACACCGACGGACGAGCCCAAGGGAGAGATCGAGTACGACGACGAGGTGCTTCACCAGCTGGGGAAGTCGCCGTCCTGGAAAGTGATCGATCAGATGAGGTACGGGGCCGAGGACTTGGATCAGGGCTACATGCTCAGGGTGACGGTGATGCCAACGGACGAGCCTGGGGCTAGCTGGACTAGGCGGTGCCCGTGCCAGAGGGAGCTGAATCTGGACAGTAATCTGGAGTGCTCCACAAGGAACTGTCTCATCTGCCTGATCGAGAACAAGAGGGATCCCAAACCCAAGAAAACCGAGCCTGAGCTGGAGAGACTGATCGGAGCCGCTATCCAGGAAGCAGTTGGCCGCGGCGACGGGACCGTGGCACGGAAGCTCAGCGACGCGCTGGACACCGCTGTGGAGGAGGCTCGGGTGCGCAAGGAGAAGAAGACAATCAAGGCGATCTCACCTCCACTGCTAGTGAGGGAAATCCCTGAGACGGAGGTCGAACACTTCAGGCGGATGGTCAGCGGCGGAGGCCCCTCCAGCCGGGAGGACGAGTCGGACATTCCGGATCTGGAGAACGAAACCCAGGAGCTCCCCAGAGCAGAGGGAGGGGAATCCGAGGACGGGGAGACCCATGGCGAGGACCGGTCCGGAGGGACAACGAAGGGACCAGAGACGCGAGATCACGGACCGAGGAGGGGACTTCCACCGGTGCCAGAGATTACTGAAGACTGTCTGTCGGACATAAGCGATCCGGATTCGGTGTTTGGAGGGGAAGACCTTCCCCTCGGGGAGCCGAGCAAGAAGCGACTGGTGCCGCCTGGAAAGGACGCGGAGAAAGCGGACTCGAGCAAGGCGAGCCAGGCTCCGATCGCGAAGATCGCAAAGAAGGAGGAGCCAAGACCGAGATTGATCACCCCCGACGGCTCCAAGAGGTTCCACCTGACCAGGGATGAGCGCTGGGCTAAGAGGCTCGAGGAGGTGAAGTACATCCCGATTGAGACGAAGGCGTTCCGGCACGTGCCTCTCCCCGAGATCATGGATGAGGAACTTCCCCTGAGATACCGGGAATGTGTGAAGTTCAAGGGTCGGTGCGACTTCTGTGGGCACGAGAGTGGGCGGACGAACTCGAGCGGGTTCGTTGACAATCACTCGGACAGAAAGCATTGCTTCAAGTACAAGCAGTACAAGACCATCTGGCAACTGTACCCCGATACTCGCTCCTGCGTGTATCCGCTGTGTGGTGAGCCCCAAGACCACGAGTTGGCTGTGTGCAAGTACATGCACAGGCTGTGTCGGAGGAAGTGCCAGAAGAGGGGACATGGTCCGGGAGGATGCGAGAAGAGCGAGGAGTACTTGGAGTCAACCTTCAAGACCTACATGGCCAGGGGAGTCTTCACGCACAAAGGAGGAGATTGGGGTCACTCGGGCCCGAGGATCCACGTGAGCGAGCTCGAGCTCTACCGCGGAGGCGGAGACCACATCTGGATGGTGTGGCCGGGGGGCGCGGAGGCGTACAAGAAGTCCGCCTACGGAGAGAGAAAGATGCGCATCGATTTGGAGAAGACCGGATAAGAAGATTTACTATGGGGTTCTGTGTGCAGAAGGGGCGATTTGATAGTAAAAGCGAATGTACGAGCGGCAGTTTCCCATGATGCTTATGTTTTACTAAGAGAATGTTGTGAAAGAGAAAGAATAAGAACAAAGAGAGAATTGAAAGGAGGAGGACCTTTTTGAGTTTTATTTCTTTATCATACTTAATCAGGTCTGAAGTGTTAGTTATTAAGTACTTTGCTTCCCATTAACATCTGATTGGGAATCCCTCCTAGGTCTTACTCCATGAGTCCTTTTTAGAGTGGAGGAGATCCTGCCTCAGATTGTCCTGTGCCCAGTTGGAGGGACTTCAGAGGCCTCTCATCCCGGACGGCGTCATTATTCTCATCAAACTGGCGCCCAACGTGGGGCGTGTGGTCACGCCCTTTTGAGACCGCCCCATAAGCCATGGACAGATCGAATCGCCCAGGCCAGGACAGTCTCGGAGACGACGCCGTTCCGGAGACCGTGAAGGAGAGAGCACAGAGGAGATTGAGGAGAATAGCGGCAAGGCTGCTAGCCAGTAGCTCCGGAGGGAGCAAAGCCGAAGCCCAATGGGCCAGAAGCCCGCACAAGCCGAGTGAGGACGACGCCTCGGAGGAGTTACGCGGATCCGATGACGAACCCCCGGATCCAGGCGCTGATCCAGCGGACACGGAAACGTTCCCGAACGATTACAAGGAGCGGTGGTTGCAAGCGGACAAAGCCAGGGAAGATGCAGAAGCAGAACGCGATAGCATGACAGAATCTTATAATCGGTTGCTAACCAAGTACAAGGCGTTGAGCAGCAACACCCAGACCCCTCCGGACGGAGCCGCCCAAGCAGAGATCGCCCGCCTCACGGACAGGAATAAGTATCTCCAAGAACAAGCCGAGATGTTCGCCCAGGAAACGACCGATCTGGTCACCGTTAAGGAAGAGAACCACAAGCTCAAGGAGGACCTGGAGCGGGCAAAGGAGGAAGCCAGAACTAGTCTGGATCTTGTCCGTGAGCAGCATCGCGCTGCTCTGGAGGCGCTCCAGCAGAGGGAAGACGGAGGTGAAGAACTGACCAAGCTCACTTCAACAGTCAGGAAGATGAAGGCCGAGAAGGAGAAATCCTCGCAAGAATATGAGAAGACCATCAAGCAAAAGGAGCGGGTCCAAGCCGAGAAAGACCGCGACTACAGGCATATCAAGCGGGAACTCCAGGACAAACTGAATGAACTGGAGGTCATGACGAAGCAGAGGGACACAGCTAAGTTAGCCCTGGCTCAGAAGATCGCATCGCTTTCGGAGGAACAGAAGAACTCGGAGGAGAAAGTGCTGGCAAAGGAGCGAGAGATGCAAACATTGATTGATGATCTGCAGGCTAAGGCAGCTCAGGAAATAGCTCGTCACAAAACCGAGTGCGACGATCTCACGCTCAAGCACCAAAGCGACGAGCGTGAAGCTGCGCGTCTGAAAGAGGAACTTTCCACTGTCAGGAAAGCTTTGGACTCTGCGCGTGATGAGGTCGGCATTGAGGATCTCAAACGCCAGCAGCAGGAGGAAGCTGATCGTCTAGGAGAGGAGCTCTCCACGCTCAAAGGTCTTCTAGCTTCCACGGAAGCGGAGCGCGAGAGCGCCCTAGAGAATGCTGACAAGTTAAAGGAAGAGATGGAGGATATGGCTTCCAAGTTTTTCTTGGGTACAGACGTGGAAACCGCCAAAAGAGAGGAACCGAACTGGGAGCAACTAGAGCACGACTGCCGAGCCCTCGGGGTCGACGTGACCACTGCCGAGCGAGAAGAGGATTATTTGGGCATGCTGGCGCAGAAGGTACCATCGAATGCACTCGACCTGGCTATCAATCGACAAACCCTCAGAATGTCCCAAGCACGGTCGGAGAAAGATGAAAGCGAAGCCTCTGCGCAGACGGCGCCACGAGTGAGACTGGTCAACTTACAGAAGCTCCATATTAGGAATCACAGAAGGATCCTCGAATGGTTGGAGACGCGGGCGGACCGGTTTTGGAACGTTAACACTGGCAACACAGATCTAGAGGTCAGGTCACTTACTTCCCTTGTGCCGACCACGGTGATACCGGCGGTCTCAACGGGGGCGTCCTCGCAACCCGCACAGACTTCCCTCCCCTCGGTGATGCAGCCGGGGATCTCTATCTCTTCGGCTACCACCTCCGGGGCGACTTCTCTTCCCCAGACGAGCAGCCTGGGTCAGGGTCCGTCAGGGACGAGCAACCAATCCGCACCCTTAATGAGCACGTCCGCGGCGAGCAGCACCTCCTATACGCCTGGGCCTACTCAGGTGACCTGGACAGGGACAGGCCCCCAGAATCCATATATGTATCCGCAGACGACAACACCTGGTCTTGGAAGATCCCATGGCGGTCCGTCAGGCACGCCTTTCTCAGGGAGCAGTGGAAATCCAAACTGGAATTGGTGGACTGGGCAACCGAGCGGAGCAGCCCAGGGACAAGGAACTTACCAGAACTATCCTGGGGGGGCCTTTCCATCTGGAGGCGCTTCCCAGGGAGGAGCGGGAGGGACACCCCCGGGAGGCGGAGGACCACCAGGCGGAGGATGGCCGTCAGGAAGCATGGGCGGTTTTGGCCCACCCGGAGGGGGCCCACCAGGGGGCGGACCTCCACCGGGAGGTGGACCGGGCGGCTCAGCATCGGCGTTCCCTCAGGCAAATTTCCCGGGAGTTCAGCCCCAGTGGGGTTACTCTGGGTACGTTCCGTGGTACCTGAGACCTGGACAGGAGGGAGCCCGGTTTTACTTAGCGCTTCCGGAACCCTGGAATGAACTCCCAGATCCAGCGGTTAGGCTGCAGCCCAAGGACGTGAGTCAGTTGTGCACGGCCGGCTTAACGAGGCCCGTTGATGGCGTGGCCACGTACGTCAGATTCTCAGCCCAGTTCAGACAGATGTTTCATCGGGCAGATGTGGACATATGCACGAAGTACAACGCATTGTGCACGTGTATTGGCAAGCTTGAGGATAGAGTTTTTCGAGGTACCGTGCCAGGGGCGGTCGGCTATGGGTTGGCAATAAAGAGACTTCATGATCTTTACGGAGGCGAGGAGAGACTCCTGGGACATTTTCTGGGAGCAGTCGGACGGATCCGGGTAGTCCGACATGACCAACCAACCGAGATTGAGGATTTCATTTCGGCCTTGGACAGCTATCATGCGGCACTCCCACAGTCCCGGCAGGCCGAACGACTAAGTCTCGCACATGCCACTATGACCATCAATAAGCTCGATACGGAACTGCAACAGAGCTATTTCGAATATTGCAGGCGGAGAGCCTTCCCGACCGAGTATGATGTGGAGCAGCTGCTGACCTGGCTTAGGGACTTCCCGTTGTATCTGCTCCGGAAACAGGAGGATCAAGTCGCCAACAGACGAGTGCAGTTCGTGTCCGATGCTGAACCGGTCTCGGAAGTGAAGTTTACCGCAAAGGGGGCGGACCGGGACGAAGGGGACGCACCGGAGCGGAGAAATTCCCGAAAGAGGGTCGGATGCCCGCTGTGCATGGACAAGAGACACGAGTTGTTCTCATGCGAAATGTACCTGCTAAAGAATAATCGAGCCAGACGTAATCTTATTATTGCCTTGCAGCGATGCATTAATTGCGGGGAGACCGGCCACATGCCCATCGACTGCGGAGCACCGCCCTGCAAGGACTGTAACCAGAGGCATCATCATACCCTACATCCGAACCTGCAGCAACAACGAGCTTCCAAAGTAAACGCCGCAGTGACGGAAGGGGAGCCCTCACTGGCAGACCTTGCCGCTCTCCCACCGAGCGGCACCTCTCCTGCAACGGGAAGCCAGGAGACGGGTGAGGATGTGATGCAGCAAGTACGGACATATATGGCGGCTCATCCAGACACTCAAGACCTAGAGGTGGTCGATGTGAAAGAACGTGCACGCCTTTATTATCAGAAGAGATCGCACCCCTCGTTTAACTCGAACCAAAAGAAGCGCTGGTACTCGCTGAGGTTCGTCTCGATTACCTTGATTGGGAAGGACGGCAAGTCTCTCGTGACCAATGCCATTCTCGACGACGGAGCAAATATGACTTCCATTTCTAAGAGAGTGGCGAGGGAGCTGGGGCTCAGTGGCCCGGAGTACCGAACGGAAGTAACAGGATTCGCCGGAGGCAAAACGGTGGAGACCGTGCAGAGAGTCCAGCTGACCATTGCAAGCATGAATGGACATGTGAAGAGGGCCGTCGAGGCGGAAGTTTTCGATAAACCACTGGGAGAGTTGTATGCAGCGGACTGGTCGGTGCTGAAGGAGCAGTGGAAACATCTCAAGGACCTGTATTTCAACCCGCCCAACGGAGACGGCCTCACGGAAGTCATCATCGGGACCGATTCTTCTTTCTTTCATCAATCACTAAGGGAGATATGCGGAAAAGACGGGGCACCGTTGGCCCGGTTGACCCCGCTGGGTTGGACGTGCATTGGAACGATGCATCCGGACGAGGAGACTGCCATCGCCAGATCGATGCACGCGGTGAGCTATAGGGCGAGTGAAGGTACAGAAGCACAGGGAGAAAGATTCTTGTCGAATCACGCGAAGATCAAAATACTTCCTCTAGACGAGCTGAAGCGGGCACCGCCGGTGTTGAATCACTACGACCGCAAAGCTTTGAGCTGGTTCTTGCAGGAGGTGCGCCTGGAAAAGGGGCGAGTCACGGCCCCAGCTTTGTGGAAGAGCGAGGAGAGGCCGCAACCCAATCTGACGTATGCGAGAACGCAGTGGGAGAGGCTTGAGCGGAGGCTTCTGAACAACCCTGAAGAAAGGGCAGACTACGATAAGGCGTTCCAACGCTGGAGGGACGCAGGCTACGTGGAGGAGCTGCCCGATATCCCAGAGTCGGGGCTGTATCTGCCTCATTTCCCGGTTTACAAGCCGGGAGCGACGACTACCAAGCTGCGGATTGTGGTCAACGGGGCGCAGACCGATGGGGACAACAAGCCGTTGAATGATTTTATGATGAGCGGCCCCAACGTCTTCAATGATCTAACGGCCGTGCTCACGAGATTCCGAGGGAGCCTTCACGCTGGCCTCGCAGATGTGAAGGAAATGTTTTTGAGAATACGACTCCCGGAGGACGACCAAAAGTATCACCGCATCCTGTATAGAGGACCAGGAGATGACCGGTTGAAAGCTTTCCAGTTCACCTGTCACGTTTTCGGGAACACGGGGAGTCCGGCGGTGGCGGTGTTGACAGCGAAGCATTACTCGGAAGACTGGAGGGAAGTGTATCGGAATGCAGTTGAGGCGATCCACAAGCAGTCGGTCATCGACGACACCATGATATCCCGAGACTCACCTAAGGACTTGGTTCGGGTGTACGATGAAATCCGGGAAATATACTCGACCATGGGAATGGAACTCCATAAAGTGGCTGCCACATGCCCGGAGCAGTTCCCACCCGGGACCGTTTTGGCGGAGGAACTCCCAGCCCCGTCTTTTCCCACGGACGGGTTTCACGGGAACCACAAGACTCTGGGCCTAAGATGGAACTCCAAGGGCGACTACTGGACCTTCAAGTACGAGCC
>LR142666.1:0-10186 GCA_900659605.1 Tisbe holothuriae
CTGAAGCTTGTTTGATTTTTTTTTTTCTTTTTTAATATTTTTTTTTTGTTTTTTTGTGTCTCTCTCTCTCTCTCTCTCTCTCTCTCTCTCTCTCTCTCTCATCTCTTATGTAGTGTCTCTCTCTGTTCAAGGGGTTGGAAAATTGTTCTACGACAGAAATCATGACAATTGCTCAATTATTAGCAGACAGTACAGTAAGCTGGTGCCAAAGAGGGAATGTGTCTATTACTTTTAGTAGACTTTTATTACTTTATCTGCATTTGATTTACACTAATAAAATTATAATGCTATTTTTGCTGTCGAACATTGTCAAAAAAGTTAGATTGATACTTGCTTAATTTTTCCTTGCACATTACGCAGCAGCTTACCTTGGCGCGTTTTCCTCAATGAGCCCATTTTCCTCAATTGAAGTATGATTGACACTTCCAAATAAGATAAATAAGCAATGCATAATGCTAAAATACCCACATTCGCATGTTAGTCTCTTCTGACGCGAAATCCTTGCGACACTTCACTGTCTGAAAATATCCGTTTCTCTCCCTCTGAAAATTACTTTGTCGACACACGATCACAGTTGAGCATGTCTGAACAGAACAATAATAATAACAGTGGGTTGAAAAAGAAATCATTGAATTCGTTTGAACAGCGAGTGTGTATTTCGAGATGGTGTCTGGCGTTTATAGGGTGCTTTATGGCTGGCCTGATTCTAGGAGGTGAGAATATATTAGGATATTTTACAATTGTATAATGTATTAAAGGAATATGTTGTTAATAAGTAAGACATTTTATTCTATTATTTTCATTTCGAGACCTTTGATTAGAAAAGCTATGAAAAGTTATGTTAGTCCAGTCTACTGAATGTATGGCTGTTGTGACTATTGTCATTCTTTTGAGTTTCACAAGAGATGTAATATTAGGCTAACATCCCATAATTTAAAAATATTTCGCCCTTAATTGACAGGCTTCAGCTCCGATGAAGAGACTTTAAAATCCGATTCATCCGTCTTTGCTGAACGCTTCTCATGGTTGGAATCCCTTAGTATCAGGCACTACACTTTGAGAAGCTCAGTGCTGGCAGAACCAGTGTGGAACGACACGAGGTACTGTTCTTAAAACATATTAGGTGCTACAGTTAGGTGTATTAATTTATTTGGTCCAATGCTAGTACTTAGTAGACCTGGCCTGGTTATGTTTGTATTTACTCTTTAAGATCCATAGGCTACTTGTTAGAACTCTGCATAAAAGATAATAATAATTGTACTCGAAGGTTTTACTAACTTATATCAAGGCCCTACTCACTCAAAAGGTATAATAAATGTCCTTTCTAGCCATGCTCCTCTCCTGGTTATAATTGTGTCAGCTCCACAGAACCAGCACCGGAGGGCCGCCATCAGGGCAACTTGGGGAGCTGATATTGGAACCAAAGGAGCTAAAGTTGTCTTCTCCACAACAGTAAAGAAGGAGCAACTTTTAAATGGACAATGGGTAACATATTACAAATTATGATAGGTAAAAGTGCAAGTTCAGCACGGATACAATGAGGCTTTCAGGCAAAGGTTTAGGGCTTGGTATACCGTACCAGTTTTGATAAATGTCCCCAATATGGTCTCCAAAAAGCGCCAAATTATTTAGTATTTGCTTGTTATTTTACTTGTATAAGTCTACACATATACTGCATATACTGCAGTATTATACATGTAGCTTCTATAAATAATAAAATTAGTATTATAATAATTAGTTGCATTCCAGAATCTTCTATCTGAAGAGAGCCGCGTTGCAGGCGACCTCCTCATCCACGACCTACACGACCACTACCTCAACCTCACCTACAAGTCAGCCCTGACGATGCATTGGGCGGCAAGCAGGGTTGCCACATACAACACTCAGTTTGTACTCAAGACTGATGACGATATTTTCGTCAATACTGACAAACTCAAAGACCTTATGGCATCCCTGAACTCATCTGCCAGGCAGTTGATTGGCTATAGAATGGACACATTTGCAATCAGGGGTGCCAGTATCAAGTATGCAATTCCGTACTCACTCAGGTCAAAGGATAGACTGCCGCCATTTATTAGTGGAATGGCAACCCTGATCCCTGCAGAGCATGTTGGACCCATAGCCTCATGCATGATCAATGAACAATATATCAATATGGATGATGTGCTGTTATCCGGGATATGTGGATATGAAACACTTGGCATGTCCATTGTCCATGAGGAGTCCATAAGATGGTCAAAGCCTTTGTTCTTGCCAGACGACTTGTGTCACATTAAGGAGAGTTTGGTGTTTCATCCATTGCCTGTGGAGGGTCTTGTCAAGGTTTGGACAAAGGTTATGAGTCCAAGGTTTGCAGATGAGTGTGAGAGGATTTCATTCAAGATTGCCTATGTTGGGTCAAAGTGGTTTGATGTAATAAGGGATTTGATATGGTATTGGTTGAAGTACTTTAATGTTGAAATATACATTTCATAATAGGATGATGTGTAATGCGAGTATTTTTTTATAGTTAGGAATGCATGGACGGTTGAAACACACAGGTCTGTCTGAGCGAGAAAAAAATAGTTTTTACTAGGGTCACTAAAATAGTACTGTAGTTATATTAACGTAGGGAGAATGAATAAGTTGGTGGGAAATGTGAATCTTCCAACTCAAGGGCTTAGTTTTTACCTTTCCATTGGTCATGCATGGTATACGGCAGGAAAAAAATATTTCATTGCCCTGAGGAAGATGAAGCCGATTTGGAGTTCCTCTTTTTTCTTGCCTTCTAACATTTGTATGCTGTCAGCAGACTGGCCATGTTTTTACAAGCTATGGTTTTGGTCTGAGCAGTAAACATATTTTTATATAATTGGTATCGAACTAGATCCTAACCCATATCTATACAAACAATAACTTGTCTGTATCCGGATCATTTGAAGATATTCTGTAAAGAAACATCTTCTAGTACTTCTACAATTTTAGACGGATTTTAACATAATACTTGCAAGTCTGGCATAATATTACCCAATATCTGCAGTGATGAAGTAAGTATTTTAAAACTAGACTAAAATATGATATATGTGCCTTTAAGCATTCATTAAAATAATTAATGAACTCTGAGACATATCCCCAACAAAAAGTGTACACAAGTAAGTAGTTAAACACATTATTTTCCATAGAGTGTAATAGAGCTGTACCCATTCGTTCTCATGCTTGGAAATTCTATATATTTGTACTTGGCAGGACAGAACCTGGGATTCTGATTGGTTTAAAAATGAGGTTTGATGGACTTTGAATTGCAATCAGAATCGTGGTACTATCCGGCCGAGTTCAATTTCGAGCACAAGAACGAATGGGTAAAATATCTCTATTGGGATGCCAAAGTAAAAATGTCACTTGTATATTTCTACCGGTTGCCATTCCGAAAGAGTTGTGTTGTTTTCATTT
Source organism: Tisbe holothuriae (assembly GCA_900659605.1). Lineage (NCBI taxonomy): Eukaryota > Metazoa > Arthropoda > Copepoda > Harpacticoida > Tisbidae > Tisbe > Tisbe holothuriae. Next base: position 3,430 of record LR142666.1, read on the forward strand.
TATTACAGTACTTGTCGAGGCTTCATTGCTTTCCGTTGACAGAATGCCAAGCCAGATTTGTTTCAAAGTTTTAATGACGCCAAGCTAACTGTTGCGATCAAGGAATTTGGATACATAGTGTACTTCTATGCGGGAGTATATAGCTAGTATATATAGCTAGATATAGCTCTGTAGGGTGTCCACAAAATGAAAGTGACATAAAATAATAATAAAGCCAAGCAGGCATTGAAACTAGGTAGTTACAAGTAACTAGTTACTGTAACTAGTTCCTCATTTTCCTCATTTTGGAGTAACTAGTTACTTTGGGCAAAATTGGCAGAGTAACTGTAACTTTAAATTGGAAGTTACAGTTACTTTCTTCCCTGCATTTTAGGGAAAATATTTTGATCTAGAAGGTTATCCACAGCAAAAATAGATGAATCAATGTAATCTGTTGTGAGCAGTATAATTTTGGTCTACATTGGCACTGTTCTTGGGCATCAGTAACTGCTCTTAACATCTGCCCATACAATTTTACTTACTAAATTGTAACTGTAACTTTGAAAGTAACTAGTTACTTATTTTCAAGTTAAAAGTTACTTTAAAGTAACTAGTTACTTAAAATTGGAGAGTAACTGTAACTGTAACTTTTTTCCCTAAATGAGTAACTGTTTAAATGCCTGCAGCCAAGTATAATAATTTGCTTTGATTCATGAACTAAATCTACATTAGATTTAACAAATAAGTACTTAATATTTAACTTAAAAATACCTGCCTGAATTGTGTATTTCTGATCCAATGACATGCATAATTTACTTGGAGGGTAATTTTGCAGATTCAACAGACTAATTCGTTATACAATATTCATAAGGTGTTGTTTTAGTACATTATACACAAGGATAAGAAGAGGATGTACTCGTACATTTCTGCAACATGGATAATTTTAATTGCTCTACAATACCATGCCACTGCTAAATCATCTTCACTAACAGTCTCCATTTATGGTGTACCTCCTTATGTCATCTTCAATTCAGACAAAAGTATTCAAGGTGGTGTTGATGTTAACCTCATGAACATTCTTGCAGAGAGGCTTAACTTTGACATTAATTGGAAATCGGATGGATCTTGGCTGAACACCTTAGAGGCTATTCAAAATGGGACAAGAGATGTTGGGCTTGGAAATTGGTCAATGCAGTATGGACAATGGACCATCGGTAACAATAATCAAGAATATAAACAGAAATAAAACTAGCGTATAACAAACATAAAAATTCAATCTATGTATTATTGAATATTCAATGGTCCAAATGACATATAAATACTTCCAGCAACATTCACTCACTCATTGTATGAACTTGCTGCAAATTTAATTGTACCAAAGCCAAAGGCTCTTCCTGCTCATTTCAATTTTCTTCGACCCTTCTCCAGATTGAGCTGGCTTTTTATTTGTGCATCTGTAATTATTGCTACTGTGTTTCTGTCAATTTTGCAAGGGAGAGTGGAAGTTGGCTTATGGCAGAGTCTAATGTGGCAAGGTAATGCATTTTTTTTATTATTACAGGTCAGAATACCAAAATTAATATAATCAAGTATGCTCTAGAGCAGTATGCCCACCAATAACACAAGAAACCCAATACAGGTTAATAGAATATTGTTTCTAATAAATGTATTTTAAAATTGATACTGTCCTTATTTCTGTTTCGTGACTTAGCTTCTTCAAAAAGGTCTACAACTTTGTTTCTGTCGACTACAACCTATCTGGTTAATCCATCGCTTTTGGTGTTCATTGTTTGGCAGTTAATGACATTCTTCATCCTATCCTCCTATGAATGTAATTTGAGGGCATATCTAATGCGGGTGAGTACGGAGAGTCCTGTGGACTCTGATGAGGACCTCTGGCAGCGGGGTTAGCTATACGCGGTACGCGACTGCCTAAAATCAGAGGGAGGTGTCAGATTGAGCTTAAACTCTCTTGGGCTGCTAGCGCGGGTGTAATCAATCAGATCATGAAGGAAAAACTTGAAATTATTTTATTTCTAATGACTTACGGGACGCCGCCATCTGAGCCGATTATACGCGGTACGCGATTAACTAAAATCGGCTCCGTGGGCCAGTATCAACTCAAGTTGCTGTCAGTCACTAACGCGGGTGCCCTTTATGTGAATATATAGGAAAAACGTTGAAAAGGTCATTTTTAACGGAGTTAGGAGGTCCGTATACGCGGGTGGCCCAAGTTGGGAGGAGTGAGCGGCGGCCTTGCAAATTCTTGTCAGCTACTAGCGCGGCTGTAATTCATGAGAAAGTTCCCGAAACAAATTGAAAAGTTCATTTTTGATGGTTTTAGCAGGTCCATATCCATATACACGGGAGGCCAAAATTGGGAGAAGTAGCCGGCAGGTGCACAAATTCTTTTCAGCTATTAGTTTGGGTATAATGTCTCATCATAATATGTTATATAACTGCTTACAATTATATTTTACAACTACCCTTACTTTGCCTGAAAAAAATGCTTGATAAGGGGACACTGAGAAGGAATTAGGAAAACTACAGTTTGTGGGAAGAAGTGGGCAAAAGTTGAAAGTCGCCAAAACACCATTTTACAGGAGAGACTAAAAACTAATACCAGCTATGTTTGTTATAGAAAGTATTGATATTATGGTGTCAGATGGAAGCTACACGTCCTATTACCCATTCAAAGCAATATAATTAACCTGTGTTATATCAATATTAATATATTAAGGACTTTTCAACCTTTTTGATGGCAAACATTGGGCTGTTTTGACGGCCGAATTTGTGGGAGAAAGTTTTTGCATTGTTAGAATGCATTAAATTAGATACCTTTCGATGCAGAATGCTTCACTGAATTCAAATATGACATTTTTGGCCTCTAATGAGCGTAATTAAAGACTTAATGACTATAACATAACTATATGACATAAGGCCTCCCCTTTGAATTACAAATCTCCATTCAGGAATGACACATACCATTGGACTCTCTTAATAAAAATTATTGGGATGTGAGTCATGGCTAGCTAAAGCACTGCTTTGGTAATAAGTTAGGTTACATATTTGTTAAATCTGGCTGTTATATCGTTATATCTCGATATTGAAATATTACAATGCCACAAAAAAGTTTATTTATGAAATAAGAAGTGCTCTTGAGAGTGAATCTAACAAGAAACCCGCCGAGATTGGTTGCATGCAGCTATTGTTGCATTGCGACAATAGTGCGATTGTTGCATTGCGACAATAGTGTGATTGTTGCAATGCGGACAATAGTGCGAATGTTGCAATGCGGACAATAGTGCGATTGTTGCAATGAGGACAATAGTGCGATTGTTGCAATGCGGACAATAGTGCGATTGTTGCAATGCGGACAATAGTGCGATTGTTGCAATGCGGATAATAGTGCGACTTTAAGGTAATCATGTGCCTGCGACAATAAGGATTTTCCTGATAACACCGACTCGACCCAGATTCTGTATCCGACACCCTCCTAGATCCTACATGTGTTGTTGCGTTTTTGCCCTTAATGTCGCACTATTGCAAAATTTTGCGACGAATCTTGGAGGGAAGCATATATTGAATTATAATTATTAAAAAAATATAACTCATTGGCAAACATAGCAAAGCATGAACAATTCAATTTTTTGGGGAAAATAATATTCAGGTATCTAAAAGTTTCTTGATTTCTACAAAAACAGTTACAGTAACAAATACTTAAAATTATTCTTGTTACTAGTTATCACAAAGCTGTGAACTGTAACTACTCTACAAGAACTGAAATTCAATAGAATTCCTGAAGAGCTGTGGGGGGCACTGGGGCAGCCATCTTGTGATTTTTTTAAATGGAAAAAGAGAACTCAACTTCCTTCTTCTCTTTCTTTCTGCCCAAATGGCATAATGTAAATTCTCCTGAAAGAATCAGGCAAAACAGGCAGGATGGCATAGGAAAATTTCAGTTCTGGTAGATTTATTTTAGTTATGTTTACTGCCACAAAGTAACTCTTTGGTTGATTGTTAGTAACTTATTTCAGTTACAAACTAAATATATCAAGTGACTTTATTACAAACCAAGAATCCTATAACTAAAGGTTAATTCAGGAAGCATCTGCAGGCGGGACAGTTGAGGAGAAAAAAGCAGCGAGGGGCCGCAATATAGTCGCCAGCAGGCGCTCATAAAGAACAAGGAAAGGGAGGAAAACGCGGGAAATATGAATGAGGGAAACGAAGAAGTCAGAGGAAGAAGTAAAAACGAGAAATTAATGTCTTTGTGATGCAGATATCAAGCAGAGAAAGCACATTTGAATAAAAAAACTATAATTTAACCTGTGCTGCAAATGTCATTGAAAGGAAGCAAATTTGAATAAATACAATTTCTGGTTTTTACGTCACATTTGACATATGTAGTATTTATATTCTGTAAAAATCTTAAAAATTAAAACAATTGATCACTTTTATCATACCATCTTCAATGAGTAAAGTGAAACATCTTTCGTGCATTCCTGGACTTATACTTCTGCTCGTTCTTCTCTTTATTTAATTGTTTGATTCTAACAAAAACCCGCAGCTTTGAAAACTTTTTTACAATGATTAATGGGATATGTTCGTGTTTCTTGACAATTTCGTTTACCATTCTCTTGACAATGCCGTCTTCTTTGCTCAAGCCTGCTCCGTGTCTTTCAATAAAAACGTTCTCCATGCTCTTCACTACTTCTAAGAATGTCTTTGACGGTACTGTCAACCCACCAAAAGAGAGCTCCCTGATCCATTCACTGGTGATATGCTCATCTGTTGCATCCTTTGAATACACTCCAAGATGGGGATGAGTCTCGTGCACCTGCATGGCCAAGAAGCCCGATATGTAGCCGAAACCCTCCTTGGAACAGTCAAATCCCTCCTGGTCATTGGCCAAGACCTCCAACTTGGGCATGGTTTCGGCCTCCTTGCTGTCCTCTTTGTCGTCCTCCTTGCTGTCCGCCTCGATGTCCTCCTCCATAATACGGCTTTGGTTAGCTGCTGCAAAGAGATCGGCACTAATACACACTTCTTCATCCTCGGGATCAACAGGTTCCATTTCTACTGCAGCTCTTTCCACAACCAGAGCAGATGATCGACCAAGAACTAATGCCCGAAAACGCTGCATTGCTACCACTGGATCGGGATGATCTCCTTGCCCACCCAGACCTCGCCAGCAAGAGTAAAAGTTCTCCAAACAGTCCGTATTTGCACGGGCAGCCAGTAGAATTTCGAAGCCTTCATACTGCTGCAAGTCCTTAAAGAGGGCCTGGATGGACTTGGACGAGATGAGAATGCCCTTTTGGTAGGGTTTGAGTGACTTTGCTCCAACCTGACGTGCTCTGCTGATCAGATCAATCATCTTATTTATGGTGTTAAGTTGCTCCTCAAGATGCACTCCAAGAGCAGACTTTCCTGGCACATTGCCAAAGCGAATCCGAGAGTTCATGCCATCAAACCAAGAGTTTATTGTCTCCACGCACTCTGCCACCTCAACCTCCTGAGGAAGTAATATTCTCATTGCCGTTGCCATATGATGGCTGAGAAGTTGGGCAGCTGGACGCACACGTTGCCTTGCATTGCCTTTCATATCCAGATGTGTCCTGGTGACAACACGAGGGAGTATTTTAAATTCGCCATTATCCTGGGTCAGAACGTGGGCAAGCTTTTCCCTGTCCAGTACTGCGCCACCAGGAAGCCTCAGCCCATTGTCGACAATGTGGTTGCGTAAAAGCTTGAGCATATGTGGGACATCAGCCATCACATGAACTCTTCTGCCACTGTCGTAGGGGTTGTCAAAGGAAGTGTTCTCAATGCTAATGTTCAAGTCCCTCCAAAGTCCTTGGTTGGAGGTTTTCATATCACTAACCACAACCAAGACCTTCAGACCTCGACTCTCAGCTGCTAGGATGATGGACTTGATGATGTCCGGTGTCATTGCCTGATCAAAGTCCAAATACACTGGCTGCTTCCATTTTGAGATCAACCCTCTAAGCATTGCAACTTGCATGTTCCGATGTGGTCCATAGACACGATCGTGCTTCTTGCTGTACACAATTCTTTCATTGACTTTTACTTCATCAAAGGAGAGTGCACACAAACAGGACAAATCAGACTTTTCTTCTCCTGCACAATGCTTCTTCACAATGTCCAGAATATCACTCTGAACGCCAACTTTAACATCAAAGGATTGTACCCAACGCCACAAAGTTGAAATGCCAGGAAGTGGGAACCGGTTGCGGGACCGCGTCAACTTGTATGCCTTTGGTGAGCAGGAGTTCAGCGTCAATGCAGTAGAAATATCTTTGTGCGACCATGAGCGAGCCTTCTTTCTGTTTCCAATAATCATGTCCGTCTGAGCCTTACTGTAATGTTGGAGCAGATAACGTTTTGCAATGGCGCGCTCCTGCCCTTTGGAAAGTGAACTCTTTTTTTGTAGCTTGGAGTGAAGCTGACGTATTTGAACATTTTTCCTGCTCAAAGCCCGCTGCAGACGTCGTATTTCTCGATCTGATCTTGTTTGGGTACCATGACTTTTGGATGAGGACACTGGTTTACGGGCATATGCTTGATCAAGATGAATAGCCTTGACATCTCGTCGCAGTACCGGCACGCCAGAATCACCTTTATCAGGGCCAGATGAGGTTGGACCTTGAGAAGAAGCAGAAGAGGCCACAGAACCAGATGCAGCACCAGACACAGTGCTAGACACGGAACCAGCTGCAGCATGGGGAAGCGGACGCAGAACGTGAAGAGGACG
>LR142667.1:0-10177 GCA_900659605.1 Tisbe holothuriae
TCTGACTGCACGTTCATCTTTGCCGGGCCGTATGCGTGTCGGGAGACGTGTCACATGTCGACAAAGGCCGATCGCGGTTGTGTGAAGACGGTCGTCAATGTGCTGCCGAGTGTATATTGCGCGTACTCTAATACGATGCTAAGGTGGGTGTTAATTGGATTTTGATTGTGCTTTTTTGCCGCATTTTGGCGGTTAAATGACCGGACAGGAAGTGACACGTCATTGGCTCGCGCGGTGGTATTTCCTAAGTACTAAATTATAATTTAGTACCTTTAGTATTTCCATGGAAACCTAGAGTTAACGGTGTTAACTCTAGGTTTCCATGGTATTTCCGACTAATCTTTGCTCGTCCAAACGGACGAGCCGAAATTTAAAATATGTCGTTTTAGACATCTAAAACATAATGCATTAATATACTGCCTAGATATAGCATGTGTATGCAGCAGTATGCTATATGGGTTTCTTTTTTTTAATTCATTTTATACTTTCCATTTAATCACCCAAAGTAGCAACTTAATTTTGTTTCAGAGAGGACCTCGACTCTGACAAGCTCTCCTCCCTCGCAACCACCTACCACGCCGACCACATCAAGGTTGACGACTGCATGTCCGACGTCAAGGGCTGGAAGCTGGCCGCCATCATCGTGCCCATCGTCGTCATCCTCCTGCTCTTCGTGGCGCTCTTCACCGCCAAGACGCTGACGAAGCGGCGCCGCAAGCAGATGCGGCTGAAGCAGTACGAGCAGCAGGCTGAGCACGAGAAGGCGCTCAAGAAGATGAACGAGCAGCAGGCGTACGAGTTCACGACCGGGTTCGGGCACCACACGGCGGTCGGCGGGTCGGGCGGTGGTGCGGGAGGGCCCGCCGCGTATGTGTCGCCGTTTGAGATGGTTGATGAGGAAGATGATGAGGAGTATGCGTATTAAGATTTATGATGAAATGTATGAGATGTGTATGAGAATCATCGTTAAGGATTTCATCATTTCGGAATATGTACGTATTAGCTTTGTTGGAGGACTATTTCTTTAACAGGTCTGCGTTCATTTAGTTCTTTAGTTGATTCAAGAAGGCCTTGAAGGCCTTGAAGGCCTTGAGTCCATTTTAAAAATATAACATCTATACTCATGTACTCCATATATATGGACAACATATGATGTTCACATTCTAGTGGAAAAAAAATTATTATTCTCCGCCCATTATTTTTCCCGGGCCTCTTATACTCTTGGAGAAAGCGGCCAGTCGGCCACTCGACTCTCTCTCTTGTCCTCCTTTCCCGGTTCCAGAAATTAGAAAGCAGTCTTGCATCAGCTGCAGGCAGAGAGCTCCTCGATCGACACCCACGTATACAAACAAGGCTGAGGCATCAGGCGGCCTTTGAAAGCAGTCAGGGTGGAAGAAATAACACACTATATTGTAATTAACTCTTCACTACACTTGCAAATTATACTCTAGACACTCACTATGAATGTAATAAAATAGTTCATTGGCATTTTTTTCTTGTGGACATACTTTTCAAATCGATCAATCTTTCAATCGATCGATCTTTAAAATTGTGGTGTCTCGTCCTTAATATTTTGTTAACAACGTACACGGAATCCCTGCAGCAGGTCAATAATGTTCTTCATAACAATGTGATCACCCATCTCTTCGTGTGATGCTTGAACATCTTCTTATACAGAAGTTTGTATATTTAATTTTGTGCCTGTAAAACATTAATTAATAGTTTAATACTACACTGCCAAAAGCACCTCAACTGTAAACAAATAAAGTTATCAGCGGTTGCAATCATATAATATTTCAAAACGGCCACAAAACGAGTTGAAACTGTATGAACAATACTTTTTGCCAGTGCCTGAAAATATAAAGTGCGTCATTTGAGAGACATCCTGAGAATAGGAAGGAATAATATATAAAGGAAGAGGAAAAATCATGATCAGATTATTCCAAAACCCGTTTTTAAACCACGGCGGAGAAAGTTTGTGACACTCTTCGTTCTCCTTGGCCTTAATGATCGTCATCATCGCATTTGGGACCTCGATAGTACACTTGCTGGAATACAGAGGCATATAAATAACAATGCACAAAGTGGAATAACCTTGCAAAGACTGGATCTGGAGCCATTTGCGAAAAGTATCATCAGAGGTAAGCGACCCGAATCTGTTGCCAACTAGAATTTCGCAGACAGAAAAAGATTTATCCTAACAAAACGACTTTCCTCGATCGCGAGTTGATGTCCCTGAAAACGTCATGTTTGTAAAACCAGCCACGGCAACAAAAATCGCTCTTCTAAATCGTCGCACCTAAAACCACTGCATACCGAAATGTAGACCCGACCAAACTTTAATAAGACATACGAATAAAGTATGGCAAGTGACACAAGTAACACACCAAAGTTTGATCGGGTAAACGCGCATTAGGATATGTCTTAACCTTGAGCTGAGTGTATGCCTCCGTGGCATGATGGTAGCAGCAGCGTCGCGGGGGTGTTGACCGACGACGACGACCAACTTACTTCCTCATCTTTATGTAGACGCAAGGTCATTCGAATTGTTGTTGTTGTACTACGCTTTTAAAGATCTGCTGTTATGTTTGGGAAGATGTTTGACTACAGCTCAAGAAATATATCCATGACTAATTCTGTAATGTATACAAGTGTTTTAAGACAAAGAATATGTTTTATAGTTTAGATGCAAAGATGTTCATATGAACATTATCATCCCACTTCCTCTATTATTATAGGTGGAAGTGCGCGCGGCCTGAAAAAAGTGTCGCACATGCGCGCGGCGGCGGCATCGGGTTTCTTCACTGCATGTGTGTGCAGCAGTCAGTGCGACGCTTTGGACACACACACGCACATACTTGCATCTGATTTATATACCCAGCTCTTAATCCTTTCTTCAGTTGTTAGAGTGTGAGTTAAGGAATCACACGATATTATAGTGGGAACAGCTTTGAATAGAGGTGAGATTAAGCAGCCAAATATTTCTATGCAGAATTTAGATAACGTCTGTATGAGAGTTTTAACTTGTGTTATCTTTTATACAACATTGTCGACGAAAGTAGAGTGTCAACATGTCAAAATGTAGATACACGGAGTGTAGGCAGGGTAAATAGTAGGATTGATTATCTAGGATATGCATTGATACACTGCCAATTGAAACACAGAGAATGACATAAATGTATGTAAAGTTTGTTTCCTACTAAAGGGAATTAATTGCAGGCATTATAAAAAGCATCAATGCTATTGGACATTTAAATTATGTAAAGCCATAATGCAACCGTCCAAGTCCGTTACTTCCTGATAACACATGAATTCTTGACCCGTTAATGACCTCCTAATCACCTCCCAACCGGATGCAACATCCGGGTAATTAACGTCATTAAACCGACTGCCGTCGCCGGTAATGACAGCGAGGGTATTTAAACCCGGTCGGATCAATTGTTCTTTTTCACTCGCTCCCCATCGATCAGATCGTCAAGAAGCTCCTCGACTCTGTTATCAATTGTAAGTTTCAATTTTCCAAGATTTAGTTACACATGTGAATACCGCAAGTAAGCATATCTTCTCAAATGCATTCAAGTCTCTGTGTTTGTAAAGGATTTTAAGGAGAATTTGTAGATATTTTATATTTTAGCCACATATTGACATATTTAAAAGACTATATTTATATACAGGGCCATGCAGGGTAAGGATGTAAGACGTTAAATATGCACAAGTGCATGCTGTATAATTTGTATGAAGAAGGTAAATTATTATACGCAAATGCGCAGCGCTGAGTGAAAGTTTGGAAATAATAATAACAAAATCAAATCTTTTCAGATTTTTTTGAACCGTAAAACCAATCTCTCACAATGTGCGGAATCTTCGGCTACCTGAACCACCTGACCCCCAAGAGCCGCCAGGAGATCGTGGACATCCTCATCGCGGGCCTAAAGCGCCTTGAGTACCGCGGCTATGACAGCGCCGGCATCGGTATCGACGGCGTCAATACCGAGGACACGGTTCTCATCAAGGCCGTGGGTAAGGTCAGGAAGCTGGAGGAGCGCGTCGACGAGCTGACCGCCAACCTAGCGCTTGAGAAGGAGGTCGCCACGCATGTCGGCATTGCGCATACGAGATGGGCCACGCACGGAGCGCCGTCGGTGCTCAACTGCCATCCTCAGAGGTAATCATCACTAATGCATGGACTCATATTTAACCCTTTCATAATGAAATAATTCCAGGTCTGGCGACACCAACGACTTCTGCGTCGTCCACAACGGCATTGTGACCAACTACAAGGACATCAAGAACCTTCTGGAGAAGAAGGGATTCGTCTTCGAGAGCGACACCGACACCGAGATCATCGCCAAGCTGCTGACCCACCTGAGGCAGTCCTACCCCAAGGACGACTTCAGGACGCTGGTGCAGAAGTGCGTGGGCGAGCTGGAGGGCGCGTTTGCGCTGTGCTTCAAGTCGAGGCTGTTCCCCGGGCAGTGCGTGGTGACAAGGAAGGGGTCGCCGCTGCTCATCGGCATCAAGGCGCATCATGAGGTGTCCATTCCGGAGAGCATCCCCGTGTCAATCAAGTAAGAATTAATAATATCTCCTCCGAATCAAGTTAAGGAGTCGAGTGTTCTTTTAGGACAAGCTTTGAAGTTTGAACGTATTTATTCTGGTTACATTTTGCAATTATTTCAAGTAATCACAGCAATCAGACATCCATTGTCTCAACTTCCTGAATCATAATTTTTTGCTGCAATTTTTTTCCTTTTCCCACGACTGCTAATTACGCAACATTTCCTTAAACATACGTATTTCCTCTTCTCAGAGACCCCAAGGCATACGACCACAGCGCCCCTCCCGCCAAGACGACCGTCTACCGCGTGGACTCGAGCAACACCGAGGGCGACGACATCGAGGAGATCAAGCCCGCGCACCCTGACGACCCCATCGAGTTCTTCTTTGCGTCTGACGCATCCGCCATCATTGAGCACACGAAGCGCGTCATCTATCTGGAGGACGATGACGTGGCCGCCGTCAAGGATGGAGTGCTGACCATCCTCAGGGAGAAGGCGCATCCCAACACGTCCCGGTAAGGAAATATCAATTCTTTCTTTAAGGGTAAAAATGGAAAATGCTTTAATATGAACAGAAAATACACATTTTCAAGCAGAATAAAAAAATCCCAAATGACATTGAAACTGTTTTGTGTTAACTAAGATGTTATAATTAATATAATCTTCCAGTGACATCGCCACCCTCCACATGGAGCTCCAGGAGATCATGAAGGGCAGCTTCGACACCTTCATGCAGAAGGAGATCTACGAGCAGCCAGAGTCCCTCAAGAACACCATGGCCGGCAGGGTCAACGCAGAGATGCTGGAGGTCAAGCTGGGCGGCATCATGTCCCACCTGCCCGAGATCAAGCGCTGCCGCCGCCTGCTGCTCATCGCCTGCGGTACCAGCTACCACTCAGCCATTGCCACCAGGCAGGTGCTGGAAGAGCACACCCTGCTGCCCGTCATGATTGACCTGGCATCTGACTTCTGCGACCGTCGCACTCCCATCTTCAGGGATGACGTCTGCTTCTTCATCAGCCAGTCCGGAGAGACTGCTGATACTCTGGAAGCGCTCCGTTACTGCAAGGATCAGGGAGCCCTTGTTGTGGGCATCACCAATACTGTTGGCTCCACCATCTCCAGGGAAAGCCACTGCGGTGTGCATATCAATGCTGGGCCTGAGATTGGTGTGGCTTCCACCAAGGCATACACCAGCCAGTGCGTGTCGCTGGTCATGTTTGCTCTGTGTATGAGCGCTGACAGGCTGTCCTACCAGGTAAGGAAACTTGTCCCAGATGACTTTTATGTTGACAATAATTAATTAACTAAATTTCAGGATCGTCGCCTGAGCATCATCAAGTCCCTGATTGCTCTCCCCGCCCAAGTGAAGGAAGTTCTCGAGATTGACGCCCAAGTGCGCAAGGTGGCTGAGAAGCTCTACCAGCACAAGTCTCTTCTCATTCTGGGCCGCGGCTACAACTTTGCCACTGCCCTTGAGGCCGCTCTCAAGGTCAAGGAGCTGACCTACATGCACTCTGAGGGCATCCAGAGCGGGGAGCTCAAGCATGGACCTCTTGCTCTTGTCGACTCTGCCACGCCCATGATCCTCTTCATGAACAGGGACAACACTTACGAGTCCGCCAAGATGGCTGCCAACCAGATCATCTCCAGGCACGGTCGCCCCATCATTGTCTGCGACAAGGGCGATGAGGAGGCCAAGGCGTTCGCCGAGTCCTCTGGCATGTGCTTGGAGATCCCCAGGACGGTTCCGTCCCTGCAGGGTATCATCTCCGTCATCCCCATGCAGCTGCTGTCCTACCACATTGCCCAGCTGAGGAAGTGCAACGTGGACTGCCCCAGGAACCTGGCCAAGTCCGTGACTGTCAAGTAAGGGCTGGATGGGACCGCAAGAAGACCACATGACGTAGCACATCTTGTACAAAAACGGAGACCTTCCTCTTCTGTGAAGGGATAATATTGAACGTTGTTTTATCTTAATCTATGGTATTGCCTTCCAATCTGGGCACAAAACTACACACATCAATTTTTAATGCAAGAAAACTGTACATAGGCAACAGAAGTTTAATCCCAATATGTTATTTTCACATTTATAAGTTATATATTAACCTCTCTTGAAGAGCAGCAATTCACTGGCAAAACACAGGAAACATGTACTTACAGAGTTTGTATATTTTTATACTTTGCTTGATCAAATAAAGTTACTCACGCAAGAGAGAATGAATAACGATTGTCGGCATTAGATCAAACAAATAATTAGGCCATTGCACATCTAATAATAGCTTTCACTTGCCATTCAACGGCTTCATGTACAATCCAGAAGATGCTGATGTCGTCCTGGAGCTCATGGAGAATGCAAAAGAGCTCGATCCGTTCAACCCCTTGATCCGGGGAATGGACCCGGACTTGTACCGCAGTAGATTGTCTGTAGACCGAACACCATGCAGCACATCACTCTCAACTGCAGCTATTGGAACAGCCTTGCATGCCCTACCAGCACGGCGAGCCGTCTTAACCTCTCTAACCACTGTAACCTCCTCCCGCTCTGGAAGCCTCTCCCACTCTTCCGCTAGCCGTTCCATCTCACGGTCGCCGAGCTCATCCAACCCGTCCAGTTCGTCTTGATGTTGCCTGCTGAGCTCTTTGAGAGCCCGTTTCTTCTGTTCCCGCTGCTGACACTCCTTCTCCTGTTTGCTCTGCTGCCTGCAGAACTGGCAGAGCAGGCAGAATCCGAGGTAGATGCCCATGAAGGCGCCGAGGAAGGTCACGGTTTCGGCCATGTAGTCGTTCATGATGATGAAGGTGGTAATAACAAGAGTGAGGCAGCAGCTGAATGAAAAAGGTGTGCTACCTTCTTTAACGTGATTGGCTGGTAAGCTGCTAACTGGTCGGTCAGCTTCATTTCTCACTACCTTTCTACTTTTGGAGGTGGTGAAACGGATAGGAAAATAAGCAAAGATGTTGACCTGGTTATTTTTTATACATGTATAACAAAGCCGTTCAAGTTTAAAGCAACTAACTCCGTGACTATTTTATATTACGTATACTTCCGATTTACCTAATTTACAATTGGAATATTGGGCCTTGATTTCCTCTGTTTGACTCATTCTTCATCCTCCCCACAATCACTTCTCGAACGCCCTTCTGTCTGCCTCGGCAATGATGATAAGAGCCTCGCATCGGATGAGACAAAACGATGAGTCGATGATGACATTGACCGACAAAACTGTCTTTGATCCTCCTTTCTTCACAATTATAATAACTTCCCTTCCGAAAAATCAAACGATTCATTGCGGCAGATTGTACAAAACAGAGCCTTTGTCGCTTCCCTTCTTCAGTTCCACTTTTACACCCAAAGTTCCAACATGAGACTACAGCACATAATCACTCTTACCTGTCTAACCACCACTGCAGTGCTGGGACAACAAGGCTGCCGGGAAGACTACCTTGAAGACCATAATGACTGCTGTAGCAACTCCTATGAGGAGGAGTCAGATAGCGAAAACTTCCATGTATGTGATGAAATGGTCATGGAATCATCGGCGGATTGGACAGTTGGGTCAAGCTATGAGCTGAAGTGCGACAATGGGGATTTGCAAAACACGGCCAACAAATGCCAGTGGATGACACCGCGTGGGACGTGCACCTACACAGCTAACAGTATACTAAATATACTCTTATAATTCACTTTGTAGCAATTATTTAAAATATTCTCCAAAAGATGTTGTCAATCCGTGGGACTGCGATGATGTGTCCATATACTGGACAGGAGAACTTGTCCAAACAACAAGTATTCAGGAGTGCAACATCAGAGTGAGCAACATTGAGAAGGACGACGACGGATTGTACACATGTCGGTTCAGGACATTTACAAAGTACAAGGATAGCATTCGGGTCACAGTAAAAGAAGGTAACTTCAAACGATTACTGTAATCGTTTGTTGTAAATAGCGTTTTTGTAGATAATATGGACCCCGGCACTGTCGCCGCCATCGCCGTTCCCGTGACCCTCATCATACTTCTCATCATCGGGCTGCTCATCCTCTTCTGCTGCTTCCCTCTCCTCTGGGCCTCGTTCATTGCTTGCATCTGCTGCAGGAGGAAGGAGAACGACAACAACAACGCCCAGACAGACAACAGGTACAACCAGGAGGCTGAGCTCAGGCAGCAAGGAAGGAGGAGGTCTTCATCGTCATCGTTCAGTGAAGCTGCGCCCGCTGTTCGAGTGCAGATTGATCAAAAGTAAGCATTTAACAGACATAGCAATGACTTGAAATGACGATATTTGTTTTGTAGCCATCACAGACGTCAACAGCAGCAGCATCAACAAAGGCATCATTACGACATCACTGAGGGCTCCGAGATGGACTCGTCCACCTACGCAGCGTCCTATGAGACTCCGCGGTCATCTCGCATCGTCAGCCCGGGTGGGCACAGCATCCAGTCGAGGCCGCTGCCGTCGCCCATGACTGAGCGTGGTGCTGCCAGCGAGTACGAGCAGGTGGTGTACTCGCGGGCTCAGCCCACGCCTGGCGGGCTGGGGGTGGAGGATCAGCGGACGGCGAGGAAGATTTCTAACACGGCTAGCATGCATTCCACGTTTGGGCAGGGGCAACCACAACGAACTTATAGATAAACATGTGCTAGTTTCATGTTGAATGGAAGAATATATTAATGTGTCCCAAGCATTGGGAGTAGTTCCTAAATGTAATAGAATTACAGTAATTCTTACAATTTTGAGAAAAGTAATTGTAACCAATTACATTTTTCAAAATAGGCAGGCTCTTGTTTTTTCTCGGCAATGTAATTTTTAAAAGAGCCAACAATTATAATTACATTTCAGTCCATTTTTATTAAGATATATTTTTTGCAGTTATCCAAAAAGTTACGAGCAGAAATTTATTTTTACTCTTTATTCATTCTTTAATTTCAAGCAGTTGAAGTCACTCACAATTCTAAAAGTAATTTGTAATTTTTGACTGGGCAAAAAATGCAATTTTAGAGTAACGAATTACATTTTTTTCGAGAAAGTAATTGTACTTGTTGTAGCAGTTGTACTAATTCTTGTAAAATAAATTCAATTTCCCGATGCTTGTGTGTTCCTTTTTCATTATTTCCCGCATTTTGCGGACGAACTAGCCAATAAGGTTGCGTGATAATCGTGCAAAAAGTTCCGATTGGAATCTCCTCCTTCTTCTTCTCCTTGAGCATGCACAGGCGCCTTCCACACGATCTGCCCGGGCCTCCTACTCGCCTCACACCTACGACGCTTCTTCTAACTGACGCAGACAAAGCAGAAGGTCACATACATAACCAGATTGGAAGAGAGTGGTTGCAACATCTGGGTACAAGTTCTGGAATAACTCTGTTGAAATGAGGCCGTTTGTGGCCCTGGTTGCGGCATTGGCTGCCTTGATGGATCCCGCATCCGCTGGGGACATCAACAGGCAGTCCATTGTGTTCCATGAGCAGACGCCAGAAGTTTTTTACTGCCCGCAGGTATGTTGTAGCATTTAAAAAAATACTTTTTAACTTTGAAAGTCATTAGATTACTTAAATATTGAATAGTTTTAGGCACAAAAATTGTTTTGCAAATGTTTTTCCGGTACTTGCTACATA
>LR142668.1:0-10181 GCA_900659605.1 Tisbe holothuriae
GCATGTTTACATGTTACAATAAAATCCTTTTTGCAGCTGACATGGGCAGACATTGCTATATTTGAGGCCGTGCTGAACCTGACAAGCAAGGACGCGCCCACGTACAGCAAGCGTATGCCCTGGTTTGACGATAGCAGGCTGGATCTGCTAAAGGACTACCCGGCATTGCAGGCGCTTATGGACGAGGTGGCGGATAACAAGGGAATCAAGGCGTGGTTGGAGAAGAGGCCGAAGGATTCCGAAGAGCCTTTCTAGAAAATAGAAATACTTTTCTAAATAAATTCAAGACACTTTTAAGCATATATAATTTATAAATATATGATATATTATTGTGCATTTAATCAACAGTGCATGCAGTAATGATTCAAACACAATGTCGGTGTATTAAAGTCTGCATTATACATATCATTAATTTATGTTTATAATATTAGTTTCCCAGAGTGCATTTTGCCGCATCCTCTGACACAAAGAACACAAATGTCCCCGTAACATAGCCTGAAGCAGGATCGTCCTCAGTTCTTCCGGACAACTTTTCATTCCACTGTTCTTCATTAGCATTGAACTCGTACACAGTTTGAGTATAGGCGTCATACACGTGGAAATTCCCTTGGTAATGGAATCCACTTCCTACTGTTGGTATGTTCAACACATTTACAATATTCCTAACTGACAGCGTCTCCACGGTGAAAATGTATGTGTCAAACAAGGAAAGGTCAACCAAGACAATATTGGGTATCCCTAAATATATAAGGAAATGTTATTTCTTTATGTCGACCCGTATTAGACAGACCGAACCTGAGTCATTCGTAGCTAATCCACAAGTGCTTTCCCACAAGTGTGGCCCACGCAGCTGCTCTGCCTGTTCCGTCACATCAACATCCAACGTTCTCTGCAGCCCACCATTGTTTAATACCCGGTATAACTCAACAAATATATTCATATCCCCATGCTCATTAGAAGCACTCCTGACTAAGTAAATGTGTGATTCATTGAACATACCGCCACATACTGGCAACCTTCCCATTGATGGCAATTGGCCCCAGTCATCAGAGGAAACTCCATCAAAGAGTTCAACTGTATTAGCAATACCCTGTTGTTGGTGTTGCTGATCTAAGTGATCTTTTATCATAAACCAATCCAAAATGGCCCCTTCCAAACTCTTTTCGAGCAATTGCTCCATATCGACCTCTCCGCCTATTATGAGGACTTTTTCTTCATTGAGTTTTATTGAAATTGCATTAGTTCTGGGAGTGTTCATCATATTTGATTTGAACAACCATCCTTCCTCTTCCCACGAATAGTAGTAACAACTTCTGCTAAAAGCTTCCTCATTTGAGAGTGCACCACCACAAATGTAGGGAATGCCATTGACAGTAAAAGTGGTAGTAGTATGATATGCTCCAAAGACCATCATGGGGAAGTCAAAAAAGCTTTTCTTTTCACAGTGCTTTCCTGTTTCCAGATTGAGTTCAAATGACATTTGATGGGTGTCATCACGAAGAAAGTTAAAGAAGAGTTCGGACTGCTCTGGTGACAATTCCGGCCTTGAGTCCACAACAAACAAAGTATCTACAATGGAAAGAGTTTATTGTTTCAATGAGAGAAGGATACACCTTGGTGAGCAAGGTGCATTTCATATTATTTCAACGTACGTATAGTTGACATAAAAACTTACTAGGTTCTCCGGTGCTACAATCACAAGCTGGGCAAGAGCCTGAAAATGAGAAAATTGTCAATTTCTTGAAAACAATGTAATTGTACTTGTACTTGGACTCATCTTGAAGACATTATGGTTGTACAGTGTTGAAATATCGTCCTGTACATTTCATTGTAACTCAAGCTTAGAGTTACAGATTAGAGGTACACTTGTGTGTCACTTACTGTGTGTCGCACATAAGGACGAGACTAGTGTTCCTGCTGACAAGGAGCGGTCCTCTGGAGCATTCCGATTCATCATGCAGCCCAAACTGTCCGAATAAGCAAACGACTTGCAAGTCGGCTCGCTATCGTCATCATAACCACAGCAGCCACAGCAGGACTAAAAGTTACAGCCAAGTCACTCAGTCATGAACTCATGATATTGCTTGACAAATACGTACTGAGCATTGGTCCATGCTATGAAGAGGAGTTAGAGGACTGCAGAGATCATTGCAAGATTGATAGTGTCGTTTCCATGTAATTTCCTCATTTCTGCCGGGACAATTACAGGGTGGGCACGTTTCAAGGGATATTTTGCAAATGAATGGCAGTGGGAGCTGAAATTGTAATAAGTTAATTAATGATATCAGTTTTTTTTTAATATATTTGCTATGCATCCCTTTTTATATATTTTAGGGTACTACCTTTTCAGGTTCATTGCAATAGCCCGCCCTCCAAGGGCAAGTCCAAGAGGAGCTTCTGCTGGGATTGCCAGTCACTCCACATGTTTGACTTGGTGTGGCAGCTTTTTGGAGAACGATTGAAAAATCCCAAGCGCCGGGTCCGGGATTTGAACCCCGTCCCCCTTGCATGGGGAGTCTTGCATGCTAACCATTCCGCCACGAGCTTGCGCTCGATATCAGTTATATTACATAAAATATAATATATTTAACTACCATGCAGTCTTCTGTACACCAGGCATTAGAAGCTTGTTCATTGATACCACCCCCAATGGTTAAACATTGTTTAAGTGGGTCAAATGGACATTGTTCAGCATCACGGTTATTGTACCCTATTGGCGTCTCATCCACCCAAGAAAGCTCTTCTCTTGAGCCAAGATAAACAGATCCAAAAACATTATTGACGTACAAGAGATCTAAACAAGACACAATTGATTCAAATGCAGAACAGTAGTTACCCTTAATTACAGGCAATATATGCATCCTCAGCTTTGCTATGAATGGAGACCAGATTTCCGCCGTCCCTTAAGCAGACCTCTTGAGCGTCGTCGAAGAAGAGCATGGTGGTATCTTTGGAAAGTTTGTAGCAAGAGCTGAGGTCCTCTTGGAAAATGTACCCTTCTGGGCAAGGGTTGTTCGGTGTATGGGCATAATCTAACATGAAACACCAAGATTAAATCTTACTCAGGTATAAGTTTTAAGTACTTAACTGTATCCAATTTGAGAGGCGGCAATAAGGAAGCAAGCTAATAATTTAGCCATAGTTCTTAGCAGTTTAGAGAAGAACTGGTTCGGATTATAATTAGTTCACCGTTTTATAGTGGTTATTATATAGGTCGGTCATCCATCAGTCAGCTAATCTGACAGTTTAGTTGACAGTCCATTTATTAATCCAAAAGTTGGGCATGCTTCATAAAATTAGTGTCAGTGCATCACTTTGGGGCCTCTGGAAAAAGCGGTCATACCATTGAGGTACTAGTATTATAGTACCTCAATGGGTCATACTTTGACGGGGAGAAAAGTGTAGCAGTATTAGGGCCGCTCCAAATAACTTGCTGGTATAGCCCCCGGTCAGGGCGCTTGTTACATGGGAATACATGAATTTCTCCTGTAGGTTAGTGTTTTGATTGGTATACAGCACAGAACATATGGCATTGGGGTCATGGCCCAATCTCCCAAGCCACCCAAACAGGAAAATATTCGCTCCTCTTGTTCTATGATTCGCTTCTTTTAACAAGTTTAGAAAGTTTATTTATTGCTCGAATAGCGAACTAATGGATTAAATCATTAAGTAGAGGATTACGAGCGGAGTCATTTATGCATTATAACTAGGTCATATTAAAAGAGGAAACTCAATTTAGATATTTTTTGCATTAACAATATTGTATTCCTGACAAAAACAACAATAATCATTTCATTTAAAGTATTAAAAACGAGTAGGAAGCTATTAAATAAACTATTTCATTTGTTCACACGGCCACGTAGGTCCATTCCACTCTCTGAATGGGGTCCGCAAAGGCAAGCCAATCGGAGGAGTGCGTGGGCAGCAACCCCATCCCGTGGCACTTGTACATGGCTAACACCACATTGGCAAGGTTGCCGAGAACGTACACAATCTTCTGGCCAATGTTTCCGCCTGAAAGAGAAGTTATGGGACATTATTACATACTTATTCAATAAAAAGAGTCACATTTCTTACCTCCGGACTCATTCTGCGCGTCCAAGCTTTTAAACGTTGCGTTGACGGAGAAGAGAGTCTTGAGCGGCCTCACCGCCATCATGACAACCATCATGATTGGGAAGATTGAGATGGTGTTTCCGGACATGTACATGATGAATAGGTTCATGGGCACCTGCTTGATGGGCCCCAGCGCCATGTCCCAGCTCCGCTTCATCCGCAGCTGGCTCTGGTCGGCGTTGTTCCGCTGTGCCTCTGCTGCGGCGCGCTCCATCAGGTTGGATTGGTAGCCAACGGGGTTGGAGGCGGTGACGGCGCCGCCATCGGCGCGGCGGGAGAAGTCGAGGCTCCATTTTGACCTGTGGCGGGACGGTTGCTGGGCCATCATGGACGAGGACACCACGGAGGACGAGGACGACGAGGGGAGGCTGGACACGCCGGACATTACCCAAGAAGTGGAGTTATTGCTGTTAGAGCTGAGCTCGTGAAGATGATGAAAAATAGTCCAGAGCTGAGCAGTTGAAAGAAGGGGCGAGGAACAGAATAAGGAAATATAAACATTATAAGAGTCACTTAAGTGTAGCATTATAACTATCTATAATCAATTTTTCTATAAATATATTGATGTATTACCTGGTGTAATAACTATCATTTTTTGCTAGAATGAATTTTTCTCGTATTATTTTGATGTTCTACTTCCTGCTTCCCAATTATCTCGCTGAGTTAGTGAGTTTTCTTCTTCCACCGACGTGCAAAACACTTTCGTTAGAGTTCGGTGGTTCTTCTGTTTCTTGTTCGGCGTCTGTTGACAGCCAGCGGAGAAAGAGCAAAAGTGACGTGGACGCCAAGAAAGTTGCACCCGGAGAAAGACCTCAAGGAACCGGGCCTCGGCACTAACCCTCGTCCTCAGACACCGGACCCATAGCCGCCATGATCGAGATCACCGACTTCCAGAGTAAGTTATAGCTCGCTGCCTGCTCGACAGTCTCATGATTCCATGAAGAAGAAAACCCTCCCAAACGACGACGCCGACTGCACCGGCAACAGTAACCCAGCCAAACAGAAGGACACATCGTACCCACTGCTGCTGTTTGGCGTGCTCAGCGGTCTACTCATCTCCGCCGCACTCCAGTGCTCAAGCTTTGGCCCCGTGATGCCCGTGGGCAGCAGGAGGTCGCTGCCTGCGGTGCTGTCCCAGAAACTCTACTCGGACCAGAGGCTGCTGGAGGAGGATCACGAGGAGTGGTACGGGGTGGACCACGCCAACCAGCCGGATGACGTTGCCAGGAGGTTCGTCAAGGGCCACCTCGATGAGGAGTCGAGACGCTTCCTCCGACAGAGCGTCGACAAGGCCGACTCCATCATCACACAGATGTGGCACAACATTGCAAAGACGGTCATGTCCATCTGGTACACAAAGACAGACATCAATGGCTACCTAGGACGGGGATCCATGTTTGTACTCTCCACGGAGCAGCTGGAGTCGCTGCTCACGGCGGCAGGGAAGCCCAACTTGACCGGGGATGCGTTCATAGACCTTGGCGCTGGAGATGGCAAGCCCACAGAACCGTTCCTACCCCGGTTTAAGCGTCCGTATGCCACTGAGGCGTCCGTGGCCATGCGCGGGGTCCTGTCCAGAAAGGGCATCACAGTGCTGGAGATCGCCACATGGCATGAAAAGGACAAATTCGACCTGATCGCGTGTCTGAATCTGCTCGATCGGTGCGACCGGCCACTGGACGTCCTCGGTCAGATGCGTGAAGCACTCGCCCCTGGTGGGATTGCCGTCGTCGCCGTTGTCCTGCCATTCCGTCCGTATGTCGAGTTCCCACAAGGTGACCGGACAGACAACGCGCCTGAGCAGAAGCTCGAGGCCGTCACCGGTGCTGGGACGACGTTCGAGGCTCAGGTCGTGGGTTTCGTGAACCAGTTCCGGGCTGAGGGCTGGACTGTGTTGAGCTGGACCCGGGTGCCGTACCTGTGCGAGGGTGACATGGCGCGGTCTGTGTATAACCTGGACGATGCAGTCTTTGTTCTAGAGAAGAGCGATTAGAAACCAAAATGAAATCTTAAGATAACTTGTCTGATTGTCACAATCGTCTGTAATAAATTGTTCGATCTCTAAAACACTTAGTTTAGTTAAAAACGTGATTATTCCGGGATCTACATAATCAAGTCATAATGAAAGTCCTTATATTGTTCTCTTCTTTGCAGAGATCGGCGTTGGCCTTGCCGGCTTTGGCGTCACCTTCCTCTTCCTTGGCGTGCTCTTCCTCTTTGACAAGGGACTGCTGGCCATTGGAAACGTGAGTTAAAACACCTTTTACTTAACAAAGGAGTTTGAGTGTTTTATTAACATTTTGTGTTTTTCAGATCCTCTTCATCTCGGGTCTTGCCTTTGTGATTGGCCTCGAGCGCACCTTCCGCTTCTTCTTCCAGTGGCACAAGGCCAAGGGCTCGATCGCCTTCTTCGGCGGCATCCTCGTCGTCCTCCTCGGCTGGCCCATTGTGGGCATGCTCGTTGAGTGCTACGGCTTCGTCGTGCTCTTCAGCGGATTCTTCCCGGTCGCCATCAACTTCTTGAGGCGGATTCCCGTCATAGGGACCATTTTGAACATGCCTGGGATCAGCTCGGTAAGGATTTGTATTTTATGCGGAAATTGGGTCATATAACCATGAGGGTTCTTTCAGGCGGCAAGTTATTTGGCAAAAGATGAGCCTCAGGCAGAGCAAGAACCAAAATTGAACTGATATTGACCCACCCCTTATACTCGACAAAATGAGTGATATTTTCTTGTAAATCTCAAATAACGTTCACAAATAAAGCTTTTATTACCAAACTTTAACGCGTTTTGTTTATTTTCAGTATCTTGATCGAATGGCCGGCGACCAGTACAAGAACATGATCTGATGATAAAAGTGAGAGCAGAGTTGTGTTTTCAAAGTGTGTTCCAAAGACAGTGTTTTACTAGAGAGAGACTAGTCCTTCAAAAGTGTTGAATAGAATGAAAAGTGACTATTTATTGAAAATTAAAATGCAAAGTGATATGATATAAATATGAAGCGACCATTTGTACCGTTGCCAATAAGTAGAAGTAAATGACATAGATTGAGATTGTAATAAAAAATAGAAAGCAACCATATTTACTACAACATATGCATGTCCTGAACGTTTTATAACATCTTTGGTAAACACACGTCCTTGATTTAAGCTACAAACGTGTAAACACCTTGTAGTGAATTTTGCCGATTTGTGCTACACATGTTCAAAATATTTACAGCAGTTTGCTAAATCTTCCTTAAACGCCATGAACCAGCGAAAGCTCTTTCTCCTACTCGCAGCCATAATATGTGCATACCATCTTGCACGGCTACTACGTGGGTTATACGGGTCCAAGCACAGACAACCTTTCTTCGTGCCACATGTGAACGTGCTTGTCTTGTCCTATCCGCACAGTGGCTCCGACCTCCTTGGCAGTCTAATAACCATACCGAAGACTGCTCGATACGTGTCCGAACCACTGTACGTCCTGGAGAAGAACCCTCTTGAACCGATCCCAACGCAGAGGAATGCTGAGGTTGAGCAACTGCTCCGGAGATCGTTTGAGTGCCATCCGCGGCTGGAGAAACGTCTTGCAGAGTCGGAGAAGGAAGATCACTTTTCAATGCTTAAGAAGAACTCTTTTGCGAAGTGTAAGCTGTCCAATCCCAGGGTGGTGACGACGGTCCGGTTGAGGAGGGAGCATCTTGCACAGTGGATAGGGAAGAGTGATATTAAGGTATTAGTTAAGTAACTTTATTGCGGATATAAGTAATCTGTTACATTAGATAGTGCATTTAGTTCGAGACCCGAGGGCGATTCTGAGCGAGGACAAAGATCTAAGGATGATTTCCAATGTATGCCATGAAATGGAGGAAGATCTTAAATTTATCCATGAGCTTAATCAGACACAGTAAGCCGTGATGCATTTTTAATTATGCCTTTATATTATTAAAGTATTCAACAAGGTATTTTCGTGTCCGATATGAAGACTTAACTTCGGAAATTACAGTCGTTCTTGAGCAAATTCACGATTACATGAATATGGAAATGTCAAAAGAGATCTACAATTTGCTTGAAGATAAGATGTCGGAAATCGAGGTAACTTTAACCACTTTTAAATATTACTAATGCTAATGTTTTGCATATTAATAGGATCAGGAGCCTAACGCATGGCAGCAGAATATGTCTCAAAAAGTAAATCAATGATATATTTACTTCTTCGTATGTTAACCGCATTATTACATCTCTTACTCTTAGGATATTGCCTCTGTGGAGGAATCCTGTTCAAATGTAATGCAACTCCTCGATTACAAGAGCTTTGTCAAGAATAATAATTAGATGATTATCCCAAATACATACATAATGAATAAATCCGAAAAAAGGACATTTACAAGTGTTCCTGGGAAGACAGGAAACACTATTTTATTGGCGTTTTACTTTTCATTCAAGATCTTGCATTTATTCAAAATGCATTGGGCAAATGTCATATTGTTTAGTATTGTATCTAACAGAGTCCACACTTCAAATGCCCGTGACAGCTTTACAGTTGGTAAATATCATCAGCAAATACCGTTATTCCCCCTGAATTTGTTTCAATGACAGCTTGTGGCATATCCAACCCCCAACCCAACCCCCGTCTTGTCGGCGGGTCAGTGGCGGCAATAAATGAGTTTCCATGGCATGCCGGTATCCGCAAGAGAGACGAGAAGTCTTACCACTGCGGCGGAAGCCTCGTTGGATCACGATGGGTTTTCTCAGCAGCGCATTGCTTCACGTATTTATATTGTAGAATTTATTATATTAGTTCACATTTTAGAAATATTTGCAGGCATCTGAATAAGACGGACAATTTGGTTGCTGTTCTCGGTGATCACAATCAATACTCTGTCAAAGAAACAAACCATCTTGAGATGTCTATTGCTAAGTATGATTCTTTTACGTCTAAAAAGTTGAAGATCACTTCATGTCGTCTTTAAGGATATTTATTCACTATAAATACAATGACGTTGCTCGGTTCAACTATGACTTTGCTTTGTTGCGACTGGAAGCTGATGTCGACTATATTGCATATCCAAACATTAGACCGATATGTTTCCCTAATCATCATTTCCCAAAGGATGGGACTTTGGTATTCATTTGTATGATATATTAACTAAAAGTAAACAAATATCTTTTTTGTCATAGATTACTATTATTGGATGGGGAACGCTCAATTATGGTGATAATGTTCACCCAAGAGAATTGAGAAAAGTAACAACATTTAATGAACTCAGCATAGAGTTAACAAGAGTTTGTTACAGGTCGATGTGAACATAATAAACCAAAGAAATTGCAAGAATCTCTTCTATCCAAAAGCTATCGTCACGTCAAAGATGTTTTGTGCCGGTTCTGACTCGGGTGGAAAGGATGCTTGTCAAGTATACTCTAAATTAAACGCTACAAAAACACTTTATGTTCATTTATCCATTAGAATGACTCAGGTGGACCTGCCATGTTAAACAACAATGGCGTGTATGAGCTGTTAGGGGCAGTGTCGTGGGGAATTGGATGCGGTAAACCATTCATCCCTGGGGTATATTCGAGGGCCACCCATAGAAGTAACTATGCAATATTCAACGCATAAATGGTGTATTAACTTTGCCTTTTTCAGCCGCCAAGAAGTTTATACAAAAGTATGTGAAGGACCTGCAATATAATCCAATACACCCTTAGCGGTCAGCACCAATGAAAAACAATTTGTATATAATAAATTACAAACAAAAAAATTCAAAAAATCTTTATTCATATACACTCGTAGTTTTTATACACGATATGAGGTCCAATATATTGTTATGTACTAAATCTTGGTTGTCCCCATTAAATAAACTTTCCTTTCAAGCACGCTTTAACGGCATGTCTCCCTTGCATTCTCCCTTGCAAGCCATTCTAAATAAAGTACATTGCGTCCAGTCTGAGAATATCAGCCCACCTTTTTGTTGCAATTTTTAAAGACATCTCTGGAGTCATGGACTTTGGACTGTTGCGCGATTCTGAACCCCGCTTAGGAACGAGAATAAAGTCAAAGCGCGAGCGCTCGCTTCAA
>LR142669.1:0-10175 GCA_900659605.1 Tisbe holothuriae
TTTTCATGGTCGATATGTGGTCGAATGGTGGTCGATCTGCCATAGTCGATATATAGTCGATAGTCGTGCGACTATGTGGTCGACCATCATTCCCTAGTTTACTAATGCCAGTTAATCAAGGCTTTTGATCGAAATTGCTGAGGTAAGACCTTAATAGTTGGGAGCTCACCTGAAGATGACATTCCCTTTCTCTGCATTTGAGCGGTATTGAATGAAGAAAGAGAAGGAGAAGAACCAACTTTAGACTGTTTAGACAAGGTCATATTTCTATAATAATAATAACACAGAATCCTGTTGTAAGGTCGCTTTCTAAAGGTTGTTTTATTTGAACGTTTGAAGGTCATGAAACAATTTTGCAGACTGACTACATGATGGATTAGCACGAAAGCAGTTTGTAAAAAAACCGTGTTACAAGGTTGGGAAATCATGTCTGTGTTTCGTCTTGGAAAGATTGAGAACCGTCGAGAAACTTTTTAAATGATGAAACTCAGCAGCAGTGAATGTATCTACAAGTGGAGAGATCTCCCCAGAGTGTTGTAGAGTAGTACGAGGAGCACACACATATTTGAACAAGAAGTATTTCTTTTGACGTCATAATAGCGGAGAATAAAAAGGAACCAGTTTTTTTGTATTCCTTTGGGTATCAATCGCAGCTTCTTTTTTTCTTGTCTGCTTCAGTAAACAGATCGCCACATTTTTTTCGCTCTGCAGAATATGTAATAACGGATATTAGCAAGTGCAAGTGAAGAATAATGGCAGCTCTGATTTGATTAGAAAGCTGCCGAAATATGCCCATCATGCTCAGGGAAGCAGAAGGATGGAGGAAAGTATAATCATTCAAAATATGCACGGCCAGGAGCACATTTTAGAACTCATACTTTGTATTAAGTTAACGAACATTAAATATAGTGAGTAGAACGTGTTTTTCAGGGCTGAATATGTGCTAATTATACACAAACTGGCAACCCTTGTGTATCAGTGTCCCCTTCTTGCTTCACCGAATCCCTCCGTCATTTTTTCCTCCTCTTGGGTCTCCTGAGAAATCTACGAGATTGGAATCGGCTTGTGTGGGCGGAGTTGCAATTTCCTGAGGAGACATCCACCAAACCCCACTTTTCTAATCCCGAAATTGCATTATTCTCAGACAAACATTGTAGGCTCAATTTCAATCAGTTGTGTGTGACCCTGGAAGGACCTTTAAAACCGTTTTCAATCCAATGCATCATTTTAGATTCAATTTCACTCATTCGTGACCTCTTTTACACTCCAAATATCCCATTACACAACGGATTTCGTTACAACGATTGTCAATCACGTTATATAACTCTTCATTTTTGCACAGAGCTCTTGTTTCTTCCCCGAATAATGTGTCAGCATCTGCGGGTGTCGCGTGCACTATTCGTACTCTGCAGCGTGACAAAACAGCGAGAATCCGTTGTTGTTGCCAAGCAAGACTTAGAAATAAGGCCATGTGTGGGGGAGGAGGAGACGAACAAGATCAAGAATCTTCTATAGCTGCAATTGCAGTACTCGATCATTCACAAACTTGTTTTGCAGACATGAGCTGTACACGTGACTTGTCTCGCTTATTTAACTCTATTTTGTCATTCCAGGCGCTCCTCAGGTCCTCCGCTACTCGGTCGCCAAGGAGGTCGAGGCCATCAGCGGCAGGGACGTCCGCCTCGAGATGGAGGTCTGCTCCGACCCGATCCCCAGCAGGACGACCTGGGACTGGGGCATCCTCCGCGTGGACGCCGGGCAGGACCTGCACGGGCGGTACCTGGCTGAGCAGATGGTGGAGCACCCGGAGCGGGAGGATTGCTACATTGCCCGGCTGCTGGTGAAGCAGGTCAGCCCCAAGGACTCCAGGAGGTACTTCCTTGATGTGGAAAATGTCCATGGGACGGATAGATATGCAGTGGCACTCACTGTGAAAGGTATGTCATTTAAATAAAACCACTGTGCATTTCCCATGTATTCAAGTTACTGAAACCACTGTGTTTATTCCCAGACCCCGTCTCCATGGCGTCCGTGATTGGCGTTGTCATCGCCCTCCTCGCCCTCTTCGTCCTCATGGTCATCTTCCTGCTGTACGCGTACAAGAAGCAGAAAATGTGCTTCAAAGGTGAGTTAAACTAAGTTGGACGTTGAGTCCCAAGGGAAGGGAGACCTCGAAAATGGACACTGAGAATGCAACTTTTGGCTCGGGAGCTTGATCTCTGCTGTGTGCTGAGACTCCTCTGGGGAGAAATGGCTAAGAAAGGTCCCCAGCTGGTTTGCGAGTTTCTCTCCCCCAGACTGTTCTTCATCTTTTGCTTCCATCTTCTGCCAAAATAGGACAAGCAGAATATGGAATTGTGACTCTCACATGAAAGAGATCATATTGAGTGTATTATTATGCTATCCCCGATCCCTTTTATATCCATAGTTTGCATGCATAAACTGTCTCCTTTTGGACACGATACAGTTTACCGATACTTTTTGAGCTCCATTTTTCTTGGAACGCAGCGAACCCAAAAGCATGTAACTTCTTCCTTCCCCCCAATGTATGTCCTGTATGTATAAAACGATATCCCATTCTTTTCCAATTTCCGATAGTTTTAAGTGCGTGTCCCTTCCTACAAAGCAGATATCATGTGTGTGGCCCGTGTATAATAACCTCACCTTTCCCTGTCACTTAACAAAGAAACGAAGACTATAAATAGACGACAACGACAGTTTATCCGTGACGTCACCGTTTCAAACAAGATCGAACAAGACTGAACAATCCTCAAGCTGCATGCTCTTATTTCATTCCAGCCGGGCGGAGCACAATCATCTATCCAATACACGGATGAAACGTGTTCTATATACACATAGTTATATATTTTTATATAAGAGCCAAAATGCAGAGAAAACGAGGTGAATTTAATGGCTTTGCTTAGGTAACGCTTTAATTTAGTCGTAAATAAAAAGCCCTTTTCATTGTTGTTAAAGGTAGAAAGCCACTTTGTAAGAGCAAACAGTGTTATTATGATTCATGTAGGATATGAATACAAGGCACTCTTTTTGCAGAAATATTGCGAAAAAGCTTTTAAAGGGTATAGCCGCAAAATAACGCCTCTGCTAATAACTTTGTCACCACGGTAAAAGCAAGCCGCATATTCTAACAATATTATCAACGCTCTCTAACACATAAAAGCACCTGTATTTGCAAAGTCATTCGCACCTCACATACGAAACTATATGCACGTTAGCTCATAGAATATGGAATCAAAAAGTTTCAAATTCCCCTTGTAGTATTTGTAACGTATAGAAATATCCCTTGTAGCATAATTCCCTTTTTAACTGTTTATCTCTCTCCTTCTTTCTCTTCATCCTTTCTCTCTCTCTCTCTGACCCCGTACATTAGACAAAACCCGATCTTCGAGCCCTCTCATGGACGTGGAAAAGTCCAACGGCGTGTCCTCCAACGGCCACGTTGCCAAGGCCGCCAACGGGGCCACCAACAAGAAGTCCAGTCCCAACAGTGCCAAAGGCTCCAAGAAGTCGCTCTCCTCCTCATCGACAGGGTCGACCAATAAAGTAGCGCCGAAATGAGAATCAAAACGCAATTATTACATGTATTTTGTCTGGTGGAAGTTTCCTCCCTTGAGAAGGGATTGCACGCAAGAAACGACGTTAAAGATGCGATTAGATGAAGATAAGAGTCACGAGAGATGGGAGGCCCAACTTTTACCGGGAAAATTAAGTCACGGAAAGTTGGCCAATTTTTTAACGTACCAAATATTAGTTTCTCTCCTGTCATTGTGTAGTGGAGGGTTTTCTAAGAAATTATATTCAAAGAATTGATGTTACGCATATTACAATGAAAATATAGACTATCAAAACATACTGGCTATCTTTGTTAGCATACATCCTGTTACTATTTTTATTCCTAAATATTGGAGTTAATACTCGTGTATATTGGCGATTTCTAAAGGTGAGAGAATGTTTATCTCCATTACTCACTGTGATAAAAATAACACATGTTTTTGTTCCATGGTTTCTAAAAAATCATTTATTATGTCTATTATTAATCCTAAAACTTTGTTATTTCCGTTTCCCACAGGGCACAAAAACTCACCCATCAAAATATGTCATGTTAAAAACATATCTCTAATCCAATTATCGTTTATTGAACTCGGTATAAAAAGCACGAAAGTAGGGCTGCCATCTGGCAACCCTACTAAAGCACTTTCATAACAGCATCACTGCCAATTTGTTTTGAAATCAGATTGAAACTTGTGAAAAAAGCGTAATCTGCCAGGATAAAAGATGTCTAATCCTACTTTACATTTTTTCTAACACTGTCTTGATTCAACACACACCGCTTTTTCAATTTTCAGTTGAATGAAAGGAGTCTTTCTTTGAAACTGATGTCTAACCCTCTTTTCTCTTTCTTTATTCTTTTGCAGATGGGTCCAAACTTGACAAGGGAATGGAAAGGTAAGAAAAGAAAACGGTCTGGACAAAAAGAAAGAAGAAGAACCTTCTTGAGCCATTCATTTCTTAAAAAGAAAGAAAAGTCCTTTGATCCCTAATTTCCCTTTTCTTCACACATCCAAGAGTAGCAGATTCAATGGCAAGGTTCAAAAACTTTTATAAGAGGCATAAATTTCCCAGTTATGGGCCTTTTCTCTGCAGCTTTCTTGCATTAATAGGCCTCCAGGGGCACACAAACTACCAAAGCTAACGACTTTCTCTCTCTCTGTCATTTTTCAGCCCTGAGCGCCACGGCGGCTTCGACACTGAGAAGGCCACCGTCAGGGTCAACGGCATGAACGGCAACGGCTCGCTCATGTCCGGCCCACTGCCGCCAGATGGCATGTACCACGTGACTGACACGCCCACTTCCATGAACGGCGGTGGCCACGCCCACTTTAACGGCAACGGGGGCGTGCCGGAAAAGGTGAGCTCCTCGAGCGCTGCTTCCAACTCGTCTGGCAGCGAGTCGAGTCTGATCACTGGCCACCAGCGAAGGCTGCATCTGCCCGCGTCCTCCACTTGCGTCTAATAATCTCTCTTTTAATTTGGTGACGGACTGTAAACGGCAACAAGAAAGAAAACTCACACCTCCTTCGCTATCCCCAACACTTTTTGCATACTTTTGAAGAAGAGAAAGCAGCGACATCCAAGAGAGTAAATGTCCCTCATTTTGCACCATCACAAATCCACGAAGAAGAAGAAGAATCAAGCGTCAAAAAAGGAATCCAAGATGTAATCAGGAAATTCCCGTCGGAGCGATCAAAAGTACGATTTTTACCCCACTTTTCTCCTACGAACACTAACATAAAATGATAACAGTTTGTCCTTTCAGATTGAAACTAATGCACTGTGTGATGAATAACATTATATGTATAATATCGCACCAAATACTCATATCTCTCTTCCTCTCTCTCCCTCTTTCTCTTGTCTCTCCTCTCACAGGTTCAGATCTAACTAATTGTCACTCACTGAAACTCCTGCCTCCCATTCCCGCAATAATCACGACCCACCCCAACTGCCCCCAATTTTAAACCCCTCCTCCTCCCCCTGGTGGCGGGAAAACGCACTAACAGACTTAACATCCGGAATCTACAGAGCTAACAAGTACGTGTCATGTTTCAAGTGTATCTTCATCCTAATGTTGTATCGTACACAATTAATAAGAACTGCGCGCCATGAGAAAAACAACTTTTTCGGCGCCGGGTATTTTTAGATGTCTTGAAAACACATTGCATAACCATAACATTTATGACCGGTTAACACAGAGGCGTTAATATGAATGTACATTTTATAGCTATGGCCTGAGAACCCTGGCTACCAGGTGTACATCCCCGGCTACCCCACCGCTGGCAACAACAACACCAACCCAAACGCCACCCACCACTCCATGGGCCCGTCCTCCCCGTTCACCCTCGGCCAGGCGCCCACCCTCCGCGCGCGCTCCACCACCCCGACCGGCGGCCCCGGCCTCACCCGCGACCAGCGCATGCTCTACGCCGACCTGCAGTTCCCCGTCACATCCAACTACGGCAGCATGAAGAAGCGCTCGCAGCGCAGCTCGGCGCACTCCAACAACACCAACAGCACCACGGTGCTGAGTTCTGAGCCGTCGCCGCCGGCGTCCACGGACGACTCGCATAACAGCACGTTGCCCTTGTCCGCTGGTCATAATGGCGCGCAGATTAGCGCTAGCGTGGATAACATCAACAGAGGGTATCTGCCTGAGTTTGTGGGGGTGCACAATCGCAAGACGGCGGTCTAGAGGGTCTATGACGGAATATGGGCGTGGCGCATTGAGGGATGTTCCAATATTCATGATCTAGTCAATGCTCTTCAAAGGGGAATGTTGGCGTCAAGGTCGATTTTACACAAAGAAGAAAACAAAACAGGAGTTTGACAAAACAGTGAGTGATGAATATACAATTTTGCGAGAGATCCAATAACCAAACAGTCAGCAGACGAAGAAGAAGAAACGTAATAATAATATCGAGAGAAGTGGAAAACTCGAAAATCTCGCTTCAAGTCACACAACTATTTTTAAAGTTGATGCCAGAAATCGGACTGGAAATGTGTTTTTGCTACAATGTCGTTGTTATAAAAGGAACGAGTTTTTCCTTTTCTCCCCCATCTAAGAATATATACAAGGATAAGTAACATTAGTAGATTAAAACAGCTGTGTATAAGTGTGTAAAAATAACTACTCTGATATGAGGTGAAAAATGATTTAAACCAAAGACAATTATTAATTTTATTATAATTTCTAGAGTGACTCAGAAGATGACGTGCAAGGATTATTAAGTTGATAAAATATACACTAAAATATACAGGGTTATGTATTATACAAAATTGTCTCTTTAAAAAATAAGATTTCGCAGGAAAAAGAGAGGAAAATACTCCTAGCAACAATATGACTCATGTAGTTTATAACTATTGTAATGCTGTTTATTACTCCATAAACTTTACTTAACTAAGCATAAGTGTTCCACAACTCTGAATGGTAGCGGCAGATACTACTTCTACTAAATCAGGGTTGCCAGTTTCATTCTGACTTCCCTGTTACAAAATATTCTTTCTCAGACAAAAACACAACTTTTGTATAATTGTGCACTGTAATAATAATAATAATCAAGCCAACAGATGAAAAATATTGAATACTTACTAAAACCTGAAATAAGATAATAAAATTGTTTGAAAATAAAGATTTGAACTTTTGAACTTGACTTCTTAATGTTCTAGACAGCGCGGCGCCTATTAATGGTAAAAATAGGGAGCTGTGTGCATGTTTGTTATTTTAAGCGGATTCTAAACTCTTTGAAACCCTTTTAAACGAGTTCCATTAATTAGGATAATATACATGTATAAGTAAGTATCCAAAGTTCATAATTATCACGGGTACACATCATGAAAGAATTGGTGTAACTATGCAATTAAAATAGGGTCAAGTACAAATAGACACGGATTGGATTGGTTTTACCTTTTGTAGACTTAGTCAGTCGAGTCTTAAATCAAATAAAATTGTCCTCCTGTGTCTAATTAAATCCTATCCGGATTCCCTTTCTTTTCAACTAGAATTTTCTACTTTCAACTAGTTTTCCTTGTACTCTATAAAAAATAAATCCTTGTAGGACAATGTTAACTTCATTCCAGTAATCCCTTTTAAAACTAAATTTTTATTACACATAGTACGCTTTAATAGCTCTTTGCCTTTCTTCTTCAAGGCCTTTTTGTCTCCCACAGACTGTTCAATTATCCATTACATTCAAAACAAGCCTCTTTTTACATCTTGTTTTTGACACAGTTTGCGACAGTGACGTCGTCAAATGATCACAAGTGTCACGAATGATCTTCACCATTGTTTTGCTCAAATGTAACTTTTGTTATTGGGAGTTATGAGTTAAAAGGGGGCGCGACAACGGCCAGCAGCAGCAAAAACATCATCCTTGGACTATGAACTGTTTTTGACGAATTTTCTTTCTTGTTTCTCACTTGCCTTATATGGATATTTTTATTTTTGTATGCTTGTTCAAAATAATGCTGCTTGTATAATCATGATACTTTATTGGTTATATAATGAAATCATCCGATTTAATACGGCCGTTGTAGGTATTTTCCTTTTTCATTAAATACTAATAAGGAGTTCCTTCTTTAGCCCTTTAATTACTACTAATATTTGTTATATATATTGAGCTCTGAATTCATACTGTTCATTCAATCATATGAGTATCAATTTACTTTACGGTATAAAAAGTGTATAAACAATGCGCTTAATGTATTTTCTGAATATGCATCTTCCATTCTTTATTATTCCTTAATCACCAATAACGGCTTCCAAAGTCACTGATAATCCTTGGCCTTTTCACTCGCACTCGGCATTTCAGATGAACTTTGCTTGTCAATTTGTTGTTGTCACTAGATGATGCCAATTATCATGAATTATGTTATGTCCCAGATTCCAATGGGGAGTTTTCTCGCTTGTTACCAGGAGAATATTGTTTTCCAAAAACATGCAAAAACATGATGGGAAATGCATTTGAGTGTACTTAGCTGCATTTAAAGGCTTAGTAAATGTTGAATTTGATCAGTTTTAGATGTTGAGGATATAGTTAGATGTTCCGTTGTTATCGTTTATATTGCAGCTATTTAAGTGTACTTTATTAAACAGGGTATCAAGTAACAACTCTTTCTTTCTTCCTCCTCCTCATACGCGAACTGTATTGCTAGTTTCTAGTGAAGGTCACGCCATCCCAACGTGATGGCAATTTTCAGTGAGCTCATCACTTTGAAATTTGAGGTGAGAGAGGA
Source organism: Tisbe holothuriae (assembly GCA_900659605.1). Classification (NCBI taxonomy): domain Eukaryota; kingdom Metazoa; phylum Arthropoda; class Copepoda; order Harpacticoida; family Tisbidae; genus Tisbe; species Tisbe holothuriae. The sequence goes on from LR142669.1 coordinate 8,809, forward strand.
AGGAAGAAATAGTGATATTTATACAGATAAAATGAATAAGACATAAATTGTGATGAGCTTATTTTCCCCAGAAGATTCCAAGGTAAAAGTGTCACATTGAGTGGCACAAAATATAGAGCCATTATCATTTCAAAAATAACCGTTACGAGGCACTTTAAAAGACATCGAGAGTATATTTTGATGACAATGAATGCCTGACAATATTGCCATCACCTGTGGACTTCCCACGGGATTCGTTAAGCTCCGATGCGCCGACTCCGCGGCCTCGCGCCGATAGGAAAAAAAGCGAAAACAACAGCAACTCGCGGGGGAACGTTATACGGACATTTGAAAAACACGTTCAAAGTCCGATATGCGGGGGAGCGCTGCTGCTGCTGCATGCTGGAAACCCCTCTATATACATAAAAGGAGGCTGGTATATCACATATCTCCACGCGGTGGCCCTGGTCGTATAAAAGCCGGCGTCGGCCCCCACATGAGCTCACTTCACCCACAGCCTCCAAACTGAAAACACCACTTGAACATACTTATACACACATGCCTTCTACACCCCCAATGCTCCCAGCAGTGCTCCTGAGTGTACTATGAACTGTTTTTCCTTCACGAAGCAAGAGAAGCGCTCCGCAGTCGTCCACCTTCACAGATTCAGCTCCGACCAGGACCTACTCCAGAGCATCCTCCAGAGGCAAATCGTATTCAAGGCAGTGCCACTCAGCCACAAGGAAGATCTGCACCATGCAGGCGAGGACAGCGGAGATAAAGACGACGACAAAGGTGTTGCTTGCCATGGCCGTGGTGGCCGCGTTCATGCTACTGTGTGAGCGTGTGCCGACGGCCAGCGCGGGGCTCCTGTGCCCGTACGCGAATCTTCCGAATCGCGTTAAGGATCCCGCCTCGTGCCGCTACGGTCATGAAACGGACCGGTGCGGCAATATGCGGTGTCTGAAGGGCCCCGGGGATATCTGCGGCGGGCGTGATGACCGCTACGGCAAGTGCAGCGATGGCATGCTCTGTTCCAACTGCGGCTACTGCACTGGATGCTCCTTCAGGACCTGGGAGTGTCTGTCTTCAACGCACTGTCTGCTCAGCACTGGGTAGATTATTTGAAGAGAAATACAAAAAGGCGGAAAGAGAAGACAAGATATTGTATAATTTATGTTTATAGTTTCAATTATATCCGCGAGGATAATTTTATTTTTATGATTATATCATACCCGACAGAAGAAAGAGAAGAGAACACAAGAAGAAGAAGAATAACATCATAATTATCACTGTGCACATGCTCAAATTGTATTAGTACTTATTTATATTTTACAATCTTATCATGTTTATGTCGTGTGGTTTGATCGTATTTGCGACGTTAAAAA
>LR142670.1:0-10175 GCA_900659605.1 Tisbe holothuriae
AAACCATTCTTTGCAATATCATAAAGTTGAGGGGAAAGTCTGGAAACCTTCCACAGCCAAACAGAAATTTGACTTTGTTAGTGGAAAGTATATTATAGAAAATAAACATGATACTCCAAATATTAAGAACCAAGACAGTTTAGATCAAGTCTCACAAGAAACTAAAGCTGTAGTGAAAGATCCAACTGTTAAACAATATTCTTGTGGGGTCTGTAAAGAGATATTCCTAGATCTTAGATTGCTTGTAGCCCATGCCAGATTACTTCATAGAGTGGAGAAAAATGTTCCAAAGAGAGAAACTGAACTTGATTTTTATATTGGGAGAAATAGCATAGCAGATAATTTACTTAATAAAGGTGTAATTCCAAAACGATTTCAATGCAGTGAGTGCAAAAAAGTGTTTGAAGATCTTCAAAGTGTTCAAAATCACATTGCAAAAGAACATAAGAAGGAGCATACACAATCAATACCTAATAATACTGATAAAACTGTTATTCCAAAACAATTCCAATGTAGTGAATGCAAGCAATTATTTCAAGATCTACCAACTGTACAAGATCACATAGCTAAGGAGCATAAAAATAATCAATTAATACCAAATATTCTTCCTAGAACTTGCCAAATATGCAAGGGACAGTTTGAAACCTTCAAACAACTTGAATGGCACATAAAGACAAGCCACAAGAATGTTAACCTCTTAACTAACTCTAGAATAAATGAACAAAACAGTTATATTAAAGAAGAAATTGACTTTGAAGTCAATGAAGATGTCCCTCTAAGACAACACAAATGTAACCAATGTGACAAGGCATTTGCTCAAGCCTCAAAACTCAAGGCACATATTACATTTGTGCATGAAAAAGTGAAGCTCTTCAAGTGCCACATTTGCCCATCTGCATTCAACTGCAAGGCTAAACTAATCAATCACATTGCAGCAGTTCATCATAAAGAGAAACCTTACTCATGTGACTTATGTGACTACAAGACAGCTAAAAAAGGTCATGTAGCAAGACACAAGAAATATGTACATAGTAATGAGAAGCCTTTTAAATGTGACCACTGTGACTACAAATCTGCCAGGAGGGAGAACTTGAAAGCTCACACAACTGCTGTTCATGACAAGCTGCGGCCATACAGTTGTAATGTTTGTGAAAAGACATTCACAGCTAAGCAACATATGGAGATACACCAAAGAAATGTGCATGATGGCATCAAGAACTATGAATGTGAAGTCTGTCTTAGGAAATTTGCTGATGAAAAGTATTTGAGTAGACATATTGCTGCTGTGCATCACAAGCTGAGGCCATATAAATGTAAACACTGTGAAAGAACATTTACTACTCACAGTTATGCCAGACATCATGCAAGAAAGGTGCATGAAAACATCATTGGTCCAAAGGATTTCAAATGTGAGCTGTGTGAGTTTGCAGCTGGCAAACTGTCAGTTCTTAGAATTCACATTGAACAAGTCCATGAGAAGATTAGACCCTATCCTTGTGGTATGTGTGATTTTGCGGCTAAGACCAAGGATCACATTAGGCAGCACATCAAGATTGTGCATGAAAAAGATAAGCCATATAAATGTGAAATTTGTGAGAATGTGTTCATATCTAAAACTTCTAGAAGGCAACATATTGCTGCTGTGCATGAAGGTATCAAGTTTAAATGTGATTATTGTGAGGAAGAATTTGCTTGGAAGAGTGCTTTAAAGAGTCATGTTCAGCAGTTTCATTCTGGAGAGGAAGAATCTAAAGTGCAACTAGATGAACACTCTACTCTAAGCAATATTGAGGGCAATAATACTGATAATGGCAATTGCTCTCCAACTAATATAGAGGCTCATATGAAGCATAGAGAAAACAAAATTGAAATTGATGACTTGCATTAAACACTGACATAAAACATACCAGGAAAGTAACTGAATACAACATAGAACCAGATCCAAACTATTACAGATGTGATCACTGTGAATTCACATCTGGAAGATTGTCAGCACTAAAAGTTCACATTGAACAAATCCATGAGAAAATCAGACCCTATCGGTGCGGAATGTGTGAATTTGCATTTAAACAAAATCATCACCTTAAAGAACACATCAAGAATGTGCATGAGAAAGATAGACCATTTAAATGTGAAATATGTGACAATGTGTTTGCTACTAAGTTATCCAGAAGGCAACATGTTGCTTCAGTTCATGAGGGGATTAGGTATAAATGTGACTTCTGTGAACTGGATTTTACTGGGGAGAGGTATTTGAGAAGGCATGTGAGACAAGTTCATGCCAAAGGAAATGAGATTAATACAACAAAAGATAAATTTGAGGATGTTATGAATACTAAAGAGACCACAATGGAAGTTAATAATGACCCATTAAGTATTCCTGTTGAGCCAGTGATCAAAAAGGAAATTACAATTGATGATGATATTTAGAATATTTTCAGTGCAGCTATTGATTTAACTTAGAGAAGAACTAAGTCCATGAATATGTTTCCAATTCCCAGGTTTATTTGACGGGTTATTTCAATGAATGAAATGTATTTCTTCCTTGCCTATCCTCTCCTCAATGTTAAATGCCATTGGTATAAAGTCACTGTGGAAATGGAAAGCTGGAAATGGACCACTTAAACATAATAATTATTTAATTATTTTCGAGCTATATTAACAATGACGCACAAAAATTGCTTAAAAATTGCATTATTGCGACACAATCTAGATCGTCTTAAATCATCTGAATAACAAATTATCATATTATTTACATAAATTATGGGCCTGGATCTAGTATTGTCCCGGCTTCCTATAACTTCAGCATAAAAAGAGATAAAGTGTAAAATGTACTTTCCACATGTAGATACAAGTCTCTTCTACACAATGGAGCCTTAAAACTGCCACTGTCATAGGGCTAAGGAGCCCTGCGGGGCTTGGGCACATTCTATACATTTTCAATGTTAGGTTAGGTTTAGGTCAGGCAAGGTAGCACACAATATCAATACAATAAGTGTAAAACAGGGCCTAGGTAAAAGGGTCAGGATTCCGGTGCCCTTATGTTGTTATGTGCCCCGCAGGGCTAGGGCTCCAATTACACTATGTCAGGTTAGGTTGGGTCAGGCAATATATCACTAAAGCCCATTGATAATAGCTCCTACAAGGCTATGCAATGAAGTGCCCTATAGGGACTAGGTGCCCCGCAGGGCTATGGCAATGGGCTCATTTTGTAGCCAAATTCTGACCAAATCCCAGAAAAATATAGAAAAAAAAATTATTCAAAGCAACTTAATATTTCATGGTGCCGGGACAATACTAGATTTGCTCCAAATAAGTATTCATAATTACTCAACTTTTCCCTCTTTCCCTCTTTCGCTATTGCTACAGCAGCTCTGACATGCTTTAGTGAATATATGCATATAAATTTAATTTAATTGGACCTTGTAACTCAAAAGTCCTTTCTAAGTCAGAGATAAAGTTATTTCGCAATGTATTGTAAGTACATGTTGATTTGATTTGTGCATCAATTAGACTTCACATTGCGAAATATCCTATTTTAAGAGCAAACATAACCTAATTAGTTAATGTATTCAAACATTGCGAAAGTCTTGTCATTGCTGCTGCAACAGGTAAAGAACGAATGATGACAAATTTTAGTCCTCATGCTCAATTATTAATTGTGTTCCTATTCAATGTAATGCTTCTGATATACGAGTATGTTAAATATAAAAATAGCAAGTTCTTACGTATAGATCATGCTGCTACTTTATTATTTGTGGGAACATTTAACATAAATCAACAGTGGCTACCATTCTCACGAAGTTCCAATAAAATAGTGTTTAGGGGAAATAACAGACGGATTGTAATGATTATTTATGTTTATTTGCAATAAATCGGCAACATGTTTTAGTCCACACCGTACGTAATGAATTTGTAAGCCAGGAATGTGAAACCAATAATTTCCACAGCCACAAACCAAGCCGGACCACTGAAGTCAAGATTATACATCTTCCAGAAGATGCTCTTGTAAGATTGCTAAAACAAAATATATAATATATAAGTATACATATTTATATTGTATCTATATTGTATAATATGGGGACTGTGGTGGCTCATTGCCAAGGCGCCGCCGGCCTGCGACAGTGATGTTCATATGTTTGATTCCCCCCGCGCCACAATTAGACCGGAAGTCGACACAATATTACCAGTACCGTTACGGTAACGGAGGACAGGGCTGGCACATACACACACATTACGCGGATACACTCACACACGCACTATGCGGCTTCACTGCCGGGGGAAAAAGTGCAGTACCAAAAATTCCCACTAGATGGCGCCAAACATTCCGCCGAACACGAAAAAACAAAACAAAATCGGATGGGAAAAAATACGGCAGCGCCACCTGGCGGTCAAGTTACAAACTACTTCACATAAATAATAGGCTACCAAATAATCAAAGTACTATATAATCATTAATATATAAATGCCTCTGGGCAGGAGTTCCCCCACCTCTGGGGTGAAAGGGGGACACTGCCCATAATAGAGGATAAGCCATAAGGTGGATGAACCCGAAAGGGTAGTACCTTGGAATAAACCGAAAGCCGCAAACTAACAGTAGCGGGGATTAGGCCAGGGGCAATCCGGGAATTAAATAATAAAAAAAAACAAAAAAACCAGTCCGTTATAATGCAAATGGTTCATATTTATTGTCCATTAGCTAAAAATCATACTTTCTTCAACAGAGACGTAGAAATCCATTTTGTGTTGTTATCTTATTGCTTTGATACAACAGCGAGTTAATGTAATATAATTACTGACAACAAGGAAACTAGGATATTTTATGATATTTCCACGCTCAGTGAGTCTTCCTGGGCATTTAATTAAAGATTTTGCGAGCAAGTTCTTAAGCGGGTTTAATTCATTGGGCCAAATACTTCTTGAAATGAAAATGGCTAAAATATAGCTTTCGTAGCTGCATACAAAAATATTTTAAATAATACATTACCTCCAAATTATTTAATTAATCTTGCAAGTATCCCCGAATCACATTAATTGCTTTTGGTGTTGTATATAGTACAATGTTTTAAGATGTTTAACCTTTTTCTTTCTCTCCTTGGAATTTTTCACGCTATTTTTAGGAGTGAATTCAGCCCTGAATCATCGTCATGATTACTGTAGGGAACAAGCTAGAAACAGCCAACTTTGCTGCTATGAGCAAAGGAAGCAAGAACGAATGACCTTCAAATGCGTCCCTCTATTGCCTGAATGTATACGCATCTACTGCACTACGCAGCCCTATCTACTAAGCCGCTAGTCTCCTTGCTGCTGCCTTACTTCTGCTATGACGCACAGAGATTCCCTTCCGGATTCCTGATCGAATGAGACCAACAAAATGTTACTGTACCCTTGCACTTTAAACTCCAATCTCTTGGCCCTGACTGCAGGAGTAGTGCCTGCAGTAGCAGCAGGGGCTGGCAACGACGCTATGGACGTGCCTGTAGTCCTAATATCACTTCCCGTTTCGTGCACTCAACTCGTCTACTGCAGTAAGCACATTTACTCGTTCACACCGGGCGATTTTTTTTTCGATGACTACGGGCTTAGTAAAACAGAGCCATATATTGCATATCGGTAGGTACCGTACAGTAAAAGAAGCCCAGGGGATTAAAACAGGCCTATTGTTGAATGCAAATTAAGAGAATACATCTTTTTAATTGTATGTTAAATTTAAATCATTGTTTTTCTGTCCATAATATATATACCAGCCTGCTCTAATCTTTTTGCTCTTTCCAAATAGCACTGTAAAATGGGCAGCATAACTACAACATGCGTTTCCGTTAAGTAAGCTGCTTTTGGAACTGGCTTTGCAACAGCATTAGCTGCGTAAATAATAATAAGAATGTTATTTTATTAATATACATATGTAGTTGATCTGGTGGGGAGCTTGAGGTTAAGATAGACTACTAGCATTCAAGAACATGTTTTCAATATATTTTAATTAGGCAAAATTTCTCAGCAGTGAGGTCTACTAAACAAAATCCTGGATCCGGATCTGCGGCGGATAAAAAAAATCGGGTCCGGATCCGGTTCTAGGCCAGATCCGCGGATCCGAGTACCCACACATCTCTAACATTATGATTTTATACTTTCAAGCTACTGGCGTTAAGATCTCTACTTATTATTATATCGTCCTTTAGAAATGTTCAATCGTTTTTCTGAATTGCAAGACCTACAAGGGATGTGTCCAAAATATCAATGCAAACTTTCATCAATCGTTTGCTTTAATATTAGTTCATTTATCGTCCTCTCATTTTCCCAAACGCTAGATACATAAGGCAAAATTCAAACTTTCCTTTTCTCCCCAATTTTGTGTGAGTAAGGATATTCTACAGTACAGAACTATGAAGATATGCGCTTATGTAATTGCCACTTCTTTCCTATTTATTGATAACATAATTTAGACCGGATTGGACTACAACAATAAAAGGGAGGTTGCAGTTTCTTCCCCATATTTTACTGTTGCTCTTAGTCTTGTTCTGTAGACTGTTCATGCTCTTAAATATCTTCCCTCTGTGCGCCCGGCCACCTTTCCGACGACGGTTTCATCCCACACCGCCATAACTTGAACTTCAAACAGTTTCAAAATAATCTTGCTTCACCTTGGCATCAGGATAGATACGCAGAGGGGAACAGAGGGGAGGGGTATTACTTCGCAGCTGACTTCATTGGCACCAGTGCTGGCATTGAACATAGGCGAAATGAGACTTAAGTCACTTTACACATATCAAACATTCATAGCAATGTTCCAATTGTGTTAAAATGCTGATTAAAACATGCCTTGCAATATGTGGGCCAAAGTGTAGGCATTTTAAGCTAGATAATAATTATAATCATTCATAAAATTGTTCAGAACTTTTTTTTAACTCATGTTCTCTTTTGCCATTACCACTGATAACTGTTAATTTAATCATCGTCTTATGACGACAAGCTAGGCATCATCCTCAAATGAATTCAACTGTTCACCGGCACCCTCCACTTTATTCAATTTTACTTGTTCTACTATACCGTTGTATATAGTTTTAATATTTTCCCCCTTTCCACTTTCCAAAACAGTATATATAAGAAACTTCAGGGTCATCACTAAGCAGTTGCGCCCGCCATATTTTCATAACAGGTACATGCCTTGCTTCAGCAGCGCAAGCCTGCCAGACACATACAGCCAGCGGTCTCTTTCAAAATGACACCACACTGCGCTGGTGCAAGTAGCAGCTTACTCGTACATTCTAGTAGAGCTATAGTTGAAACAGAAACCTTGAAATTCATGCAAAGTACAAAGTAAAAATAATGTGGAGCGCAGTTTATACACCGAAAATAAAAGGTATATTAACGTAGTTAATGCAGCATTATCAGCACCAATGCAACATATTGTTTTGTGTTTGAAAAATATATATTTGCTCAGCATCCACGTTTTTATTTTTCCGCCATATTTTAGGACATATCGGTTCTTTGCAATAACTAATGACTTTCAAGCCTTTATGCAATTTGTTGATATTGCCATTGTATACCCGTCTGAAGCGCCATTAACCTGGCCCGAATGATTTCCCCCAATGATATTCTCTACTACCATCCCGTCGAGATTTGATGCAGCTAAAGCAGCATTAATGTACCATTGCCGACAGTCGCCAATGGAACATTAAGACGACGTTAAGGATAAAATCGGGATAATAAGGACTTTTCTTGTAAAGGTGCTCGACACGGAATCTGAATCATGTGTACATGAATCGTTATTGTCCCTTGCTCATTACCTTAAAGTCGCACTATTGTCCAAATTGCGACAGTCACATTAAAGTCGCACGTCCGCATTGCGACACTCGCAAAAAATTGCAAAGAATCTCGGCGGGATACAATAAAAATAGGCCAGTTATTAATATACAATTTTTCTAATTGTGATTTTAGTCATAAACTTAAGTAATAGCCTTTTTTTCGAGAACTGCTTCGCCGACCGTTTCTTGTTAGACCAATCTGAGGTATTCGATTCTTACTGTTACATGTTACTACGTTGACTATTATTTCTTCGAACGTATACGTAATATGTAGAACATACGGGAGATATCAATATTGTACCCGCATTATCAAACTAGGATAAATACATTTCCTAATGCTCATAAAACGGTGTTCACTATTATATGTAAATTGTTATAAAGCTTAGTATCGTTTATTATTAGGGAACTAAATATCAGCCGTGCAAACGCAAAAGAACCTTGACTTTTTGTGACCGAAAAACGGGTGTTCAGGAGAGCCAAAAAAAGAAAAATGCACTTATATACCACCATAGCTCATCTATTTTTAATTTATATTATGTATCAACTGTACCAGTTCATAGGCAAAGTTGGTATATTGAATTTTAGTACTTAGATTTTTACATTTAATTTCCCTAAATTGAGTAATAAGCTCCCCCTTTCTTTTGATTTGCATGGTGCTAAATAGAAAAAGCAAAGGAAACCATGCAAAGCAAAAGAATCATCAAAAATAATTATGTATATTTGTTATATGCATTAAGAAAAAAATATGTGAAAATGTTGTAATTAGGGGTGAAGAACACCATAAAATCATCAAATTAGGCATTAACCCATTTATAATTTGTTTTAAGCCATATACAATTCTTTTGCTTGGTTTTGCCATGGCGAAAATCAAGGGGGAATGCAAAGCAAAAGAACCCCCTTTCTTCAACTTAAAAACTTAAAAAAATATATGAAGGATAGAGAAAAAGTACAAAAACAAAAAGGAAGAACAAGAAATTCTGCAAGAAGTGGAAATAAAATTATTGGTCTTTTTGAAACGTAAAAAGTCGGGACTCTCTTGCTTTGCACGGTTGATATAAGCTTTGTTTCATACAGCATAACACGTCAATATGCAGTTCTCATAAGGTCCGATAGGGGGCAGTGTGATCACCGTGACCAGCGTTGAGTGAATTGCATTGAACTGAGGCAGGAGGAGAGAAAGTAAATAGAGAAGTGTTTGATTGAAGCAAAACTACTACTAAAACAAAAGGAGGTTTCTTGCTCGTATATTAATTAGATACCATCATTAATACCGGCATCAGTGTGTATGTGCTCCAAAAACTAATTTAGTTGCCCACTACACATAGTAAAAAGTATATATTACTTTCTATGGCACCACAGAAAAGCGCTTCTCTCTCTTTCTTTTCTTTCGCGGGATACTCTCAGCCGAGCTCTTGTCCTGAGTTTAATACAAAATTATGTTTGGTCACGATTTCCAGAATGTGATCCTAGTGACAACATTTTATACTATATTAGGCGGCAATCTTCCAATCGTGAATAAAGGGTAATACCTAAAATGATGATAGAGCAAAATTTTGGGCATGCTACTTCACTAAATACAAAATAAGGGTTATTGGAATATCTACATTTTATACAATAAAAATAAACAGTTCAAGTCCTCCTCCCCTCTGTCAGTTATGCGAGTAAAGCTTAGTCAAACATATCGTTTCTCATTTAGCCTTAGACTATATATAACCCAAAATGGAAACACCAAATTTAAGCTACAGTTATTGAATAAATTCAATATTATCGTTCAAGACAATGACCAGCACATCTTACTCTTAGCTCCGGTTTGGCATTCCTCCACTCCATTAAAAAGCCTCACAACCAAACGTTCTAAGCAACGTTTTACCAAGCCATTCTCTCCCACAGGCCCAGGGTCTGGTTTATTAAACAATTCAATGTATTCATCCTGTGTATTTTCAAAAAATGTAGGCTTAATGGATTCTGATCCATATTTACTCATGCAGAATCGTGGATAATGCATGCGTATAGCGTTTTCAATATTTTTATAACCCGGGCCCAGGTTTAAAGAAAGAAACCGCAATGACGACAGTGAAGCAGGCAACGAAATTTTGACTACACATGGCCGCGGTGGAGAGACCGAAGCAAGTTTCTTTATTTCTTCCTCTTCCTTCTACGACGTTTGTTGTTGTTGTTGTGTTTAAATGTCAAGGGTGAACAACACAGACAGGGAAGATGGATAAATACATATGGAGAGCACTGACTTTAATGTTATAAGCAAGCTTGGTTCTGATTTAGAAGCAGATATTAGAGCTATGTAGTTTCTTAGATTGTGTAGTAATGATGATGAATTTGAAGAAGAAAATTAAATATATATAATTTGGGACT
>LR142671.1:0-10177 GCA_900659605.1 Tisbe holothuriae
AATGTGATCCCTGATGCCGGTATAATAATAAAATATGTACAAAGATGAGATTATAAAAAAGGATTCTACAGCGGAAACGGCTTGAAACACGTGGAATTCTAACTTGCTGACTAGAGTGAATGAACATTGTAATTTATACTAAATACTGTAGTAGTACTTTTACTCTTATATTACAAATTTTGACCGCTTGATATTTTTATGTACAAATATCATATTAAATACATTTAAAATGTATAGACCAAGTACCACTGTACCAATATTTAATTATTTTTTGAGGATGAATATCAAGAGTGACTTTATTAGAGACAAGCACTGTGCAATGCAATGAACAATATACAAACAATACAAAAGGCATGATGAGTGTATCTCTAAAAGTATAAATTTTGCACTTTTCCCAACAGTAGTTACTGTCATATCAAACCTTTTAGCACATCCTTATATTTAACCACAAGCCGGTGTATACTTTACAGAACCCCCAAGTGTACATTTAATGCACTTTTGTATATTCACATGCAAAAGGTAAAATCACCGCCTAAAATAGGCACCAATGCTTTTAATGTACGTGTGTTTTGTGTGTTTAATGAAAGGTTTTTGTCCCTTCTCTGACATCTATAATCCATCTGAGAAAAAGGAGATGACACTGCTTGGGAAGATGATTTAAACCCGACAAGACAAGGCATATAATTATATTAACTATTGATTGACGGAATAATTATGATAGGATTGATATCTTTATCGAGTTCATTAATTATTTTAACATGGTTATTTCATTATTTAGTCCATACCTAGTAAGGCTAGCATGCACATGTATCAATTATTATATTCTTGACAATTATTAATATATAATTAAATACGCATATCTAACCATATTCAACAGTTTATTAAAGTTATATATTTATTACTTAAATCATGTGCAATTCTTTCGTTTTAAAATGAGTCTTGTCGGTACATTTCCTTATTACATTCACCGGTTTTCCTAACTTTGTGTGCATGTGTCATCCAGTATTTGCTTTTAAAAGGCTCAGAAAATGAACGTGAGTGGAGAACAAGATGGATTTGAGTGACCTTAACAAAGCCAATTTGGGCTTAATTCGGGGGGACACAAAAAAGAGAGGAGGGTTCTTGTTGGTACGTCAAAAAGTACATTACTTCAAATAGAGTGTATTAAGAAAACAAGTTTTTTAATTTCTTCAGTACTATTGCGTTATATATTTTAATGGCCAATAATGTAAGAAATATGTCATCCATTATACAGTGACCATATGACGTCGTAGGTTTTAAGTTATACACTGTAAGAAACTGAAGTTCAAGTTGCAAAATTGAGTTAAAGTAGTTTGACGTCACTTTACTTTGGAAGATTTGATCAAAGTGTTTGAATTGAACAAATTTCCTTATTTCCACTTTGCGTCCAAACAGACCAAATGTATTTTTTTTTGCAAATTGAAGGGTTTGCTCAAAGTGGTTTGTGTTATAGAATAGCCAGATAAGCAGATTGAGCAACACAGTCTGAAAATGCAACGTTTAAAATACTTGGAATTTTAAACTTTGTGCGGGAATCCGATTTCTCTGTCGGAATCCCCGCTTTGTGTTAATATGAAGCAAATCAACTATGCTAATGATAGGACTGGTGAGTGGTGACGATAACTGGATTGTCTTAAGTTTAATTTAATGTTTTATATATTTTAGAGAAATATTACTTGTCCATCGTGTAGCATTGAAGATCAAGTGAGAAAGACTTACGATATTATTATTTTGATTCAAGACGGAAAAAATCCAAATTTATTGTAACGTTTAAGAGTTTGCTGTTAATTCATTCTCAGTTCTACCAATGGCTACCCAATCATTTTGTCCTTGTCATTTAAACCACTCGAGTACATATAATATGACATATCAACTACGTACACTCTGTGTACCCATCTTCTGATTACCCCGTTACCCTTTACAAAGCAACAGAAACAACGCTCTAATTGCCCTTGGAGCTCAAAACCGCAGCTGCTGGAAGGGTTAATTTCCGTGAAAATGGGAATAAAAAAGTGTCGCTTTTGGAGGAGAATTCATTAGAAATTAGGCGAGAGGAGGAGGAGGATTAAGGTCGAATTTCAAGGGCAAGAATATGAGGTGAGAATATGAGCGTAAAATGGGCAGGTAAAAAATATATTTGCTAGGAAGCATTGCTAAATAGTACTACGTACTACATTATATAATTATATATAATAATATAATAATAATATTAATATTTATTTTATTTTTCATACGAGTACTTAAATGCTTGAACCCTACTTTAAAATACTTTAAAATAGTATTAATTGTCACCCACGTGACTATTTGTATGTGTTATTAATAATTTATTTAATATTTTTAGGAAGAATTAATAATACTTATACCAGAAACATACTATCCCAGTTACTGTTCTAAGAGCATTATCGAAGAAGCTGCGACGACCTCTTATTCGTCGCATATCCCTGATCATTATGGCCAATTTAAGGTTTTGTTTCTGTTGTGGTCTCTTCTGGACGCTTAAAACTCATCCATTAATTTTATTACACCGCTGTTATTACATTATCGTGACCTGTTTTTTCTTCTCCTTCAATAATAATTATTTTATTTCATTATTAGGCACGCGTTCCAAATTGTGTAAATCACACGTTCAAAGTGAATTGAGGGTCATAAAATTGAGCATTTCCGTGTTTTTGTGTCAATGGAAAAGTTCAGTGACTCAAAAGTGCAAAAAGTGCAATGTAATAAAAGTGCATTCATTGTTTTGAAAAGAGAAAGAACGTAATTTTCTTCCTTGTCCTGGTATTTCAGTGGTCTATGATTTATACCAAGGCATCTAATCTCTAGCCATACACTTTTTAAGGGATTTAAATATTAGTGTTACACTAATAACACTACATCTAACTAATTACTGTAACTGTAATAACTGTAACATAAACTTTTAATGTTGTTATTTGCGTCATATTACAGGTATTACTATTTTAGTAAAATAATAGGCTTATTAATTAATACCCCATGTAGTCACTGTGATTTTTACATTGATTCTGAACAAACAAAGCTCCTTAAATTACCCAGAAATATCATAACTCTCAAAAATATTTGCATGCGCATTTTGTACCCTCCTCATTATTACAAATTCGTCATGCACTCGAGTAAATAAAATAAAAGTTTAGCTTCTTGAATTCTGGTTCATGTCACGTTGATATGCGTGCTGGGTTACTATTATGAAGATTATTGCTGTTGCACAGTGGCTTGCAATATATGGAGAAGAAAGATAATGCAAGTAACACTATTTTGTTAAGTATAATATATAACATGTCAACATAGTGTTTGTGTTAAATATGATGGGGTTTAAATTGTAAAATAAGTCTCCTTAGTCCTGTCCATTGTGAAATTATATATATTTTACAGTCATTTGTTTTGAATTAATATAGTCTACTTGAAACCCACTGTCCATGTTGATTCTAAAATCTCACTCTTTCACTCTCAGCAGAAGCGCCGTTTTTATTTGAAGATCGTGAGATGTTTGAAATTGTCAAAGACTTCCAAAAACGAGATCAAATGCAACAAATTTGGCAGATTTGTTTAATTTTTGTTGGAATGCCAACGCTTGATTGTTATTGAATTTGACGGATTACAGGGTGTGTAAAGTAGGAAATTACATATTATTAACCATGATGTCATTGTATTTGTTTTTTTTTAATAATGTATATATTTCCGATTTTATTGTTACATTCATCACATCCCCCCGTAACAATATACTGCAGACCTTCTTTGGTCGCTCATTCGGAATGGAGGTCCCTTCCTCACCACCCCTCCAGCCGGCTAATCAAGCTCGCCGGACATCAGCCTTGTGACTTGTGCCACCCCAAGGAACCTGGACAATTTTAAGGGGGTCCAGTCACCCACTACACGGAATTCCTCTAGTTCCCTACTACATGCTGCTTCAAGGGCAGGGCACTCTGTTGCTAGGTGCCACGCGTCTTCCTCCTCTTCCCCGCAGAGACGGCACCAAATGTTTATGCCTTTCTCCATTTTCTTTCTATGCCTGTTAAGGTGGTTAAACCCTGTTATGAACTGAATTACTCTTCCCAGTTCCTGTCTTGGTAGTTCTATCATTTGGTTTTGGAGCTTCTTATTTGCTTCCACAATCCATTGTTTTGTCTGTTTCATCCCATAGCTAGTATTCCATTCCTGTGTCCACTTTTTGCATATATTTTTCTTTATGGTTTTCTTTACATGAGTTATTCCAACTTTTATGTCTAGCTCCATTTTCTCTTTAATACCCTCCTTTGCAAGCATGTCCGCAGTCTCATTACCTTCAATACCTACATGTGCCTTGATCTTTTTAATGGCAACTGTGTTCTTTCTTGATATATGGTTCCATTTATATCTGGTCCTTCTGGCTAATTTAGATTTGAAAATGTTTCCTTTTATGGCCGCTATTGCTGCGCTGCTATCTGAGTGCAATATAATTTTTTGGTTGGTCGTCTTATGTTTCATTAGAATATCCGCGGCCTTCTCTATGGCTCTTACTTCTGCTTGGAAGACCGTAGATTCGTACTGCAATGCTCCCTTTACATCTTTGCTTATATTCCCTATCATATGGACCCCGTATCCAACAAGGTTGTTTATCTTTGATCCATCTGTGAAAATTGTCTGGGTTGCCTCCTCGTCTGATATCTCTGCTGAGAGCTCATGTTGAATATACATCCTAGTTTTAGTCTTGTCCGTTCCTTGCAAATGTCCGTACAATTCTATAATATTTTCCTCACACCAGTGGACAAATCCACTTTTTGTACCTTGTCTTGTTTGGCTGCTCCATTCCCTTCGAAAGGAACCTTGTATATTTATATACTTTAGGACTGCCTCCTTCTTGACTAATAAATGGGCTGGCGTGAGGCCCAGGATTATCTCCAGGGCTTCTGTTGGCGTCCCTTTCCGGATTGTAGCTATAACTCTTCCCATTAACTGTGTTAGAGAATCAAAGCTTCCCTTCTTGATTTTTTTCCCCCATACATGACACCCATATGTTAGAGCTGGCATCACTACACAGTCATAGGCATACTTTAACCATTTTGGACTTGTCTTGCTGACTTTTGATATTTTGTTTTTCATTTCCATGAATTTGCCTTTTGCCATGTTCACCCTTTCCTTCACATGAGTTTTGAAATTTAGGCTTTTATCCAGTGTAATTCCCAAGTATTTTACATTATACATTGTGTGGATAATGGTGTCTTCCATCCATAATTCCGGAACTTCCTTTATGCGTTTTTTTGTGAATAATACTGCAACTGTTTTATCATCTGCTAGTTCTACTCCGTATTTCTTGCTCCACGCTGTTATTGCTTTGAGCTTTTTATTCATGAATCGATACAGTGTCTCCATGTCTTTCCCTCTGATTATGCAGTTTGCGTCATCCGCAAAGCCTACTCCAATTGATTGTGCTTTCTTGCCCCCTTTGAAGTTTTTGAAGGCTCCTTCTTCTCTTTGATTTAATATGGCTAACAATTCCTCAAACGCTAGGTTCCAGAATGTTGGACTGAATACACCTCCTTGCGGTGATCCCTTTGGTATATATCTCATTTGTGTTTTACCATGTACTGTGGCTGTTGCTGTTCTTTGTTTTAGGTAATTTTCATACCACACAATGAACCACACGTTTATTCCTCTCTCTTTTAATGCATTTATTGCTGCCCGGTGGTCTAGATTGTCAAAGGCACCTTTAATATCAATAAACAACCCTAAGGCATATTCATCATTTTCTATGGCTGATTCTATGTAGTCTATCGTTTCCGCCAGAGCAGAATCACATGACTTCCCTGTTCTAAAGGCGTGCTGGGAACTATTCATAGGTTTTTTTTCTGAAATTTGTGTCCTCTATACTCCACAGACCTATTCTTTCCGTTGCTTTATGTACAAAAGACGCCAGAGATATGGGTCTGTATGATCTTGCATTTGTCCGGTCTCTTCCCGGTTTAGGGATAAATATTATTGTGCTACTTGCCCATATATCTGGGGTGTATGCTAATGCTAGTGACATCCTTATCAGGATTGTAAGACGTTCTATCATGACCGTTGGCAGGTTTTGTAGCATAATTGGTCTAATTCCATCTGGTCCCGGAGCTTTGTCCCCCGTGAATTCCTTTATTGCATTTCTGACCAAATCTGGTGTAATGAATGCAAATTTCTTGTTGACATAACGTAGGGTTAATTTTCTATTGGAGTCTATTACCGGGGGTTTATCTATTTTTTTTACTTCCTGGGCAGTGTGTATCTAGTAGTACATCTAGCGTTTTTTCTATGGGCACAAATTCTTCATTTTGTTTTAATTGCTTTATCTGCCGTGGTTCTTGCCGTGGTCTTGTCATTTTGGCAATTGCCTTTGCACTTGCCACTTCATTTATATATTTGTTTCTTGCATTGGCTTTGGCAGCTTTGCATTTGTTCCTATGGTTACTCCTTAGTTGCCGGAGCATTTCATTATCCCTCTGTAATTCATGTTTGACTTTCATTGCCTCCTCATATGCATCCCGCTTACTCTTTGCTAACTCCTTAGACCACCAGTTTAATTTTACAGGTCGAGCTTTTTCTCGCTTGGCATTTCTTTTCCATGACAGGTTTATTTCATCAGTGAAGGCTTTTGCCTCTTTCCTCAGCGTATACCTGCTCCACCTCTTGGGACCATTCCATGGCCTTTTCTTTAGTTGTTTTCTATATTCTTTCCAATTTGTGCTTTTATAAGCAAAAATACTTTCTACTTGACTCATCGCATCAATTTCTATAGTAATTGTTGCATGATCTGTTGGCAGGTCAAACGTTGCTGTCCAGTCTTTTATCATTGGCTGAGCCTTTTCATTAGTTAATGTTATGTCTATATGCGATCTCTTGTTTGATGTAACATTCTCCCAAGTGATGCTTCCATCATTCTGGATATTAAAACCCCTACTTTGTATTGCCTCCTCCAGGTCTAACCCTCTTGCATTTGTAGCCGGGGAACCCCATAAGGTGCTGTGTGCATTACTATCTGCGTGTATTAATATTGCAGCCTTTTGCCTGTCGGCGTAAGCCTTTATTCTTGCTATTTTCCTATTTGCTATTTGTATATCCTCCAGAATATCCATATAAATGCTACCAAGTATTAGCTTTTTGCCGTTTTGGTTCCACATTACCACTGCACAGTCTTTATCCTCTAGTTCTATTAACTCTATAATATTTAATTTACTTTTTGCGGCTATTGCTGCTCTTCCTCCTTTTACATTGTTTATGACGTTTAGTCTGCTGTAATCAAAGCCATTTAAGGTCTTAAAATGTTGTTCTTGTACCAGTGCTACTTGTACTGCGTTATTTTTGAATTTGTTTACTAATTCGGCTGATGGCAAGCTGCTTTTCCGTAAGTTTACCCCCAATATTTGATCGTATTCCTCCTTATTTCCACGCATTACAATCTTTCTTGTTGGTGATACGGATTTGCAGCCTATCTTTTCTAAAATAACTAGCATAATAAGACACCATACATTTTAGAACTTTGTGCTTTATTCTGTGCTCTTTGTACAATGGTATTCCTCCTCTCACTTCTTCTTCTTCTGTTCCTCCCACTTCGTTAGGAATTCGCCAATCCTGTTGATGTTGTACCTCGTGGCCACCATGGCCACAGCTGCCTTGTAACAAAGCCTTGCATCCGCCTCCGACCTTGCAGTCTCCTGGGCTTTCCGGCCAATCTCTACGATCTTTGCCATCGCTTCGCCGTCTCCTGACATGACAATGATTCTGCTGGGTTTGGCTTTGTTGCTGAGAGTCTTCTCCTCCTCCTCGTCCCTCCCAACCAGGTTCACCTTGCCCGGAATCTGGTTTCGTTTCACAAACGACTTCGCCACGATGTCCACGCTCTCCTTGACGGAGAAGGGGACCACGATGCGGAATCTGCAATGATATCTCGTTTTTCTGCTGTTTTACTGAATATTTGTGTATTATTTTCCTTACCTGAACAGCGCAACCTGCGTCTCCGTGTCCACAATGATGTCCTTCCTCTCCTTGTCCACCTTGGTGAACTTGGCGGTCACCTCGTATCCGGTGCCCTGCTTGATGAGCCAGTCCCTGAGGTTCCTTGCCTTCTCCTCGCTGGCCAACCAGAATGTGCGGGCCCCACTGCCTTCTCCATCGATTCCCTCGATATTCCACAGTTTGTCGTCGTCGTCTTGCTCGTCCCAGATGGCAGCATAGACGTTCTCCCAGTGTTCCTTCCCTCCAGTGGTAGTGAAGGTCACCTTGTACTTGATCATGGCCCTCTGGGGCTTTTTCGCGTCTGCCTTGGTGTCGCCCTGGCTCTTCTTGGCTTCGGGGGTGTACCCCGAGCTCGTGTTCCCTGAGCGCTTTCGCTTCCTCTCTTCCTCCTCCTTCCTCTTTGCCGCCCTCTCCTCTGGGCTCAGCTTCACATAGATGTATGGGGGCAGCTTGGCCTCCGGCTTTCCGAATAGAGCCCTGAGCTCCTCGTCTATCTTGTCCTCTAGTTCGTCCTCGTCCATGGCCCTGGCCATATTCTTGACTCTCCTTGGCACCCATTGGACATCCTTCTTGGTCTCGTCTCTGACCATTCGGAGTAGGCCTTCGAGCGACTCCGTCATGATGAAGTCGTCGTCCTCCTCTCGGAAGAGTCCCTTCTCCCTCTTTCTCTCCTTCCTTGCCTTTTTCTTCTCCTTCTTCTGCTTGCCGACCATCTGGTTGATGTACTCCTTGTTGGCTTCGGCGGCCGTCTTGTCGACTTCCATGTTGGCTGACTTGTTGGCAGATCCGCTCATGTTGAAGTTGGGGATCTTCTCGCACGTGTGTTTGCTGAGAGAAGTTTCTGGAAAGAAAGTTTGCTCCCTTTAGTTCGTTTTTTCCTTTGCCTCCGCAATAGCAGCCGAGCCATTCCTTTTCTCTCCTCTTACTCAGGATTTGTTTTGTCCGTTTCGCCGCTGCTATTGTGGGAGCAGTTTCTTGCGCAACTTTTCCAATTACAATCACGCAACCTCTCTTTTTTTCGGGGGTAATTGTCCCCTTAATTATATAATTAATTGGCCTGAGTGTGTCTGGGATTTTGACCACAGTATCACTCGTAAAGGTGTGGGATGCTCGGTTGGAAATTCCACCTTCAAATCCACCCATTTTGAGTTTCATTTTCGGTTTCTTTTCCCCACCGTCATCCCTGCTGTTTTTCTTTCTACTCACCTCCCCGTCCTCCTCGGAGAAGATGCCCTCCCACGGCCTCCCGGCCGTCCTCCATGATTTTCCGTGGTGTTCCTTGGATCCGCTGACCTTGGCCAGCCCCGATCCACCTGCTGTTGAGGCCCGAGGGCTTGGTCTTCACGCTAAACTTTGCACTTTTGTGAGAGCTCACTAAAACACAACCTTCCGCTCCGACCGCACCAGGGATCCCCGTTGCTCCAGGTATCGATTAAACTGGGGAAATTGAATTAAAGACACACGAGAGTACCTTTGGTAAGTTTAGTTGATATCCAATGTTTTCAGTCAATAGCCGCTACCTGCTAAACCGCTAAGCTACTGCAAAGTAACAGTTGAGCAAACTTGAACCATGTGTCCTTGGATGGAGTGTTAGATTTCTTGAGCTTCTGATTCTACTTGCATTTCATTTCCAGCCTCTATAATCTACGTATTTTCTCATGGAAGTAAGGTAAACTTCAAAATCCAAATAATACCTCTGTAATGCACCCAATGTATGTCATAAACAGCTCCCAGCATGTCAACTCTGTGCGCTTTTTTCACATTGTCTGTATGTCGTCAAGGTCACCGCTGCTTCTTGAGCACATATCAAGGAAAGTATAATCCCCACTGCAGGCATTACTCAGTGTCAATGTCATATCTCCACGGGAGGGGGATACAATGTCCTATCTGGTAATAGATCTGTGCCAATGATCAAAGAAAGGAAACTCAGCAATAAATACATTTTTGGCCAAAAGTGTACATTTTGGAAATGCCAATAATTCAAGAAATATGTAAAACTTTTTCCATATTTTCTTGTCCGGAACTACATTATAAATTGCTTCATCTACACAAATGAGCATTTGAAGACCCCCCGAAAAGGGGTCATTTTCCGCGATATTTTGTCCGGAACTACATTATAAATTGCTTCATCTACACAAATGAGCATTTGAAGACCCCCCGAAAAGGGGTCATTTTC
>LR142672.1:0-10178 GCA_900659605.1 Tisbe holothuriae
AACCACACACACTGAAAAAAACACCTTGCAAAAACAACACCGCATAAGCGTCAGAGATGCCCAGTAACTGCCGCAGATCCGCTTCAGCCTGCTCGGCAACCGCAATAAACGGCTTGCTGCGATGACTGACTTCCATCACGGACATGCCGGTACCCTGCCAATCAGTCATCTCTGCCTGAGCGGTTTCAAGAACCTCCAGCGGCAACGCCGCAGGCCCTGCACTAAAATTGAATACACGTGCCATTTTCTATCCTGTCTTTACGCAATTGGCGCCGACTAACCGGCGCCAGGTTCAATCAAATACTGAAATTTACTGGCTACCTATAACTCGTCAGGAGTCGACGCCATTCGAAGCCTCTTGAGCAAGAGCTTCATCACCCTGAATTTGCTCTATTCGATCAAGACCGACCAATCGATCGCCTTCGGTAACACGTATCAAGCGCACACCTTGTGTATTGCGCCCTTGTGTAGACACCTCGGCCACACTGGTGCGAACCAGCGTGCCTGACGAACTAATCAGCATGATCTCGTCTTCATCAATCACCTGCGTCGCACCAACCAGATCACCATTGCGGTCACTGGTTTGTATGGCGATGACGCCCTGACCACCGCGCCCCTGAGTCGAGAACTCAGCAACATTGGTGCGTTGTCCGTAGCCGTATGCAGTGGCCGTCAATACATCGCCATCGCCCACGATTATCAGCGCATGACGGGATGTTGTGCGGCCATGATTATTGCGGCGGCCCCGGCGGCCCGGCCGCCACCGCCAGAAAACCTCTGCCGCCGTCGCCTGGCAGCCCAGCCCGCTTCGCCGCCGCCGCCGACGTACAGTCGGCGCCGCTGCAAGGCAGTCCAGGCTGACGGCGCTCGGAGAAGGGACGACAGAGCATAAGAAATAACCCAACACAAACTTTTAAAAGATTTAAAATGGCTTAGATATATAGTATATCTTAAAGGTTTAACATTGCAAATATAATTGTATATTATTTGCTGTTACTGGACTAATTAGGAGCACAAAATAATGTATACATATCAATTTGGCATTGTTTTGGTTATGTAATTGCCTTTGCACTGGCAGCTCTGTTGACTTGGGCAGAGAAATAGTTGCAGCCAACTTCAGGCAACGACCTGCAGAGGGAACATTCATATGAACTTCTCTGTTGTAGTTTTTCTGATTGGACTGTACTTTGGCGCTCGCAGAGGACGTTTGTCATTGACTGCAGCCAGCATTACGTGCAGAAAAAGACGCTTAATTGGGTTAAAATTGCCTCCAATTTCACACCTTTGTGAAACTTTTCCTTTGCGTACGTAGCGAGAGAGTGCGCTTGTAGACGTCTGAGAGATTTGAACGCCAGTATCAACCAGGATGCGATTGTGCGTGCAAGTTCTAGCCCTCTGCGGGGTCCTCGTGAGTGCCCAGCGTGCCGCACCCGGCTGCCAAGATGTGGACGGCATCAACATGTGCGCGTATGAGGACCACAAGACCATGATCGGCCGGTTGCAGAGCCTGGAACGGCGGTATCCGAACCTGGCCCAGGTCCGGACGATCGGAGACACGGTCAGCGGCCGGCCCATTGTCTACCTCAAGATCAGTCATAACGTGACTCAGCGCAAGGACCTGGAGCCGATGTTTAAGTACGTGGGCAACATGCACGGGGATGAGACGCTGGGACGGCAGCTGATCCTGTACCTGGCAGAGTATCTGCTGGAAGGGTTTGAGCGCGGGGATTCCAGAATCCGGCGGCTGGTGCTGGACACCGAGATCCACCTCTTGCCGACGTTGAACCCGGATGGGTACTCGGCGTCAAAGGAGGGCTGCGGTGGCGGACTCTTCTCCGCGCTGAGTAGGTTCGGTGGTGTCACTGGGCGGGAGAATGCCAACAAGGTGGATTTGAACAGGGATTTCCCGAGGCAGTTTGATGACCCGAAGCAGTTGAACGCGAGGCAGCAGGAGGAGGGCAAGCAGCCAGAGACTGTGTAAGGAACACAAATTTGACATATACAAAAGAAATTTGCAGGATTTGCCCTTTTTGCTGATGCACTTCATCAATTCACCGTGTCACATTGGGTGATTGGCCTTCTGGGGGCTGGTGAAAAGTTTTCTCGTTCCTTTAAAATTTTGCTGTTCTTCAGGCAAACCAGGCTGGCACTCAGCCCAGTGGTCTTGCCTGCAGGGTTGCCAATAGAACAGAAAGTTGCCCTAATCAGCTGATGCCGATTTCCTATGTTAAACGGTCAATTTAATTTCTCCAGCTGGAGTAAAACGGAGTGAAAGACATATCAAAATTTTTCTTTCATTCTTTCAGTGCCATCATGCGCTGGATCCGCAGCAACCCGTTCGTCCTCTCCGCCAACCTCCACGCGGGCGCCGTCGTCGCCTCCTACCCGTTTGACGACTCCAAGAGCCACCGCCGCAACTTCTACTCAGCCTCTCCCGACGACGCAGTCTTCCGTCACGTCGCCTCGCTCTACGCCGACAACCACGCGTTCATGGCGCGCGGGGACGCATGTCCCGGGGACAGGTTCCCCGGCGGGATTACGAACGGCGCGCAGTGGTATGATGTGCCCGGCGGGATGCAGGATTTCAACTATGTGCACTCGAATGCGTTTGAGATCACGCTGGAGTTGAGTTGTTGCAAGCATGTGCCTGCGAGGACATTGGCGACGGTAAGAACACGGATGTTTAATATTTAGGCTAGACCATAGCCATAGACCACTGAATTGATAGGTCTTAAAGCCTAAAATCCCCAGATTTATGCAAGACAAGTTACAATAATTGAATAATATAATAGCCTCAAAATTATTCTAGCTCTTCTTGATATAAGGAATTGGCAGTATATTTTAATAAAGCCAGAAAACCCTACAAGGAAATCACAATTTTACGGAAGGAAACAAGACTGACTGAACAAATCATGGACCTAAAACACTTGTCTTAGGTCCATGCATGAACCTACTATACAAGAGTCTTTATATAATAGCTCTATGGGTCCATGGTACTGTATTAATCATGGACCTAAGACAGCACGTGTTGTCTTAGGTCCATGGTATTAATACTTTTTATGTAATTTCCTGCTAGAAAGTTACGAATGTGTAATAAACGCTTTTACAAATCTTTGGCTTTCAGGCAAGCATTTGGAAATTACATTTATTTTACAAGAATTACAGTTACATTTGTCGAGAAGAGTCAAGAATTACGTAATTCTAGGAATTACAATAACAAAGAATTACACCTAAATTACCTCAAGAATTACATTTTGCAAGAAAATTTCAAAAATTACTTTTCAAATGTAATTCTTCCCAATGCTTGCTTTCAGGAGTGGTTGAACAATAAAGAGTCCCTTCTGAAGTACATGGAGGCGACGCACATGGGCATCAAGGGCTTCATCATGGACAGCGAGACCGGCGCGCGCATCCCCAACGCCCAGATCACTGTCGAGGGTATCCCCAAGGCCGTCAGGGGCACCAGGAATGGCGAGTACTGGAGGCTCCTCGTGCCCGGCACTTACACCGTGACGGCGCATGCGCGTGGCTATGAGCCGTCCAGCCATACTGTGACTGTAGAGCCCTCGCAGGGTCCGCCCAGGGCTAAGGCCGTTCATTTCAGTATGAGGACCCAGGTCTAAGAAGCAAAGAGAGCTCATTTTTGTTCCGTTACTGACTTACTGTGAATACTCAGTAAGAATATCTTACTTGCTTTATGTGAATTCGGCTGAAATATACCTATTAAACATACCAGTTTACAGTAGTGATTTAAGGTTTAATTTTACTTATTTTTGGAATACAAAGTGCATTAATTCAAGTAGTAAATAGTTCAGTGATGTTGTCAGCCTTAAATATGTCAAGAATGCCGTCATTGTCTTCATTTACTCATTACACACTTTCTCTTGCAAAATCTAGAGACAAATGTTGTCACTACAGAAGATAAGACAAACGCGTCGGTATGCCAATTACATCTATTCATTTATAATCTTAAGTGAATTATTTTAAAGGTCAAGCCATTTATAAGATAAGACAATTCATTAAGTCTGATTGACCGCAGTTTGTATTTCTTCCTCATTTCACATGGCCAAGTTAGCTCCCGTTTTATTTGGCCTTTTGTGCTTTGCTTGTGTGTCCAGAGCCCGTTTGGATGTGACTTTGAATGGACACGGTTATGATGATGTGACAGTGTCGCTGGCAAGATTGGAGCCAGATATTAACTTTGATACGTTTATTAGTGAGGTTCAGGTAAAGTATTGCTGACGTACTTTTGTGTGCAGGTTTATATTTTAAGCAAATGCTCCGCGGATTCGAATCTGCTGGTCTATGAGTAGAATAGATTAGTAATACGCTCGCTTGGAGTGCCCACAATTCTCCTTTTGAGCTACATTGATAGATCCATGACATTAATTGCCCCTATGTGGCCATAGAGATGGATCCGTTGGGGCAGCCAAGCTCTGTACACTGCAAGCGGAAGGAGAGTCTACATCAACTCGGTCAAGATCCTTCTCCCACCGGGCATTGATCAGGACACAGCCTTGATTAGGTCTCTAACCACCGAGCTAAACCATGAGGGGTCACTCATCCAGGTCGTTGCGGAGGATGACCCGATCCGGGGCTATGGCCCTTGGGCTAAGCGTGGGGCTCAGTGTGAGGTCCGTGGGGATGTCATGAGGGTCGGGAGTGACTTCTTTGTGGATATGGGGCTGACTTCATATTTGTTTGGACCTCCTGGTAAGGAAATTATACACATTCGGCCCGAAGCCTATAAGGAGTAAAGCAACGAATACATCATAATGAGTTGTTGGCCTATGCGTTAAAATGTATTATGCAGGTAATGTTTTCCTCCATGAATGGTCCAAACTCATGTACGGAGTGTTTGAAGAGCACGGATTCCCGGATGACCCAATTCATCCACTGTTTAGGATGAAGACTGACGGGTCGCTGGACTGGATGCTCAACTCGTGTAATGATGAACCTGTGAGAGGGAAACTGGGGTATGAAAAGGAATTAAAGGATGAACATTAAGCATGCACACCTAGTTATGGCTCTTACATTTTACACTTTAATGATTAAAGCTGCCCACACTAATCATACAGTAAATTGTCATTTTATATGAATGTCGATGATTCCTTGTTACTAAATGCTTCTATTTAAAGATATTATGGCGACGGCACTTGCGAAGTTGAGTCTACAACTGGCCTCCCAAACGAGAATTGCATATTCATCCCTTCAAAATGGGGGCAGAGCGCCACAGCTTCAATAATGGCATCTCCATATCTGAGCGAAGTAAATCATCACTGAGCCTATATTAACATGTTAATAACATTATATATTAGGTTAGTCAATTCAGCAGTGACGACAACCACAATGAGCTCCTACCTGTCCGACAAAACATGCTCTGCGGACGTCGGAACACATGGGACGTCGTTTCCAGAGACTGGGCTCAGCTCGACCCTCTGACGAAACTCCCGCCCACCACATTTGAGCTCGTTGAGAACCCCGCCACCCACAGATACGTGCTTCTCCTTCAGTCAAAGTTTAGAGATGCATTCCAGTATGAACGGCTGGAGACTGTTAAGAGGCTGGCGTTACGATGGGTGCAGGCGGATGTTAGGGACGAGGCAGAGGTGTCTGTCATCTCATTCGGGACTGAGCCAACCATGGAGACTTCAGGAAGAGTTCCATTGTCAGTAGACACTAACAGGGAGAACATCTATAATGCCATCTGGGCTATAAACAACGGATCTGGGGCATGTATGGGTGCCGCACTCAGGTCCGCCATTAACCCTCTCCATCTGCCTAACTCTGGGAGCGCGGACACTATCATCATGGTAACGGACGGAGACGAGGATTGCCCTGACACTGCCCCTGACACTAGCACCGTGGTGGACGTGCTACCTGAAGTGGAAGCGAGTGGGGTCAGGGTATTGACCATGATTCTAGGGTATGTCACCTAAATGGTTAGTGTTCAGTGGTTTAATAGACTATGTTTATAGTCAGGAGAGTGATTTTGGGTATGACCAACTGGCGGCTGTTTCGAATGGGCACACAATCTATTATGATAAAGATGAGAGTGGAACAAGTACAAAAGATGGCGGTATGTTAAAAGGTTTACAAGTAGAGATTCTAAGCTGATAATGTTATTGCAGCTGGTCTTCTTGACCTTTCCGATGCGCTTGATGCTGCTTCAATATACGAGAGAAACTTGCATGATGTATCCAGTCCACAAGTGGTAATATGGAAACACAGTTAATTGACCAATGTTTGTATTAGTAATACATATTTTAGCTCTACAATGGCACTGTCACTAATGGCATCTTCTCTGTCAATAGTGGACGCATTTTCCTTGACAAAACACTAGGAGGACCGATTCATTTTAGAGTGGACTATAGCCTTACAGAACCAGGTGTCCTAGACTCGGAAAACACCAAAATGATCATCAACTTTTATACGCCAGCACCAAGTTTCCAATCAATTGAGGTTCCACTAGTTGAAAATGATGACACTGGAATATTCTTATATGAGCTCACCTTACCAAAAATGGTAGTATACATATTAAAGCAAATTTAGAGGAGTATAAAACATTATGTTTTCAGGAAGTTGGATGGTTTACAGTTGAATTTGAATGTGACAATTCTACTGCGATTGAAAGCAAAATAACTTCATTACAACTGGTGGTTTCATCCCAAGGAATAACCACTGAAGATGTAATTGACACCAAAGCATATTTGGATCACAATGGTATGGTGTAATGTATAATTATAATAACTCTCAACCTAATTTGATTCTTAAATTTGCAGGAGTCTCAACATTATCACTTGCCGATATGCCTGTGCTACATGTTAACGCTGAAGTAAAGAAAGGGACTCATCCTGTAATTGGAGCATCAGTCAGGTCAGTTTGCTTACTTAGGTACTCAGTTTGGGGTTTTCAGAATATGGGAATACTAAAGGTATGAGTGTCTTCATTTAAAAAATTATTATTCATATACACCCTTTTTAAATGCTAGAGTTAGAACTAATATCCGTCAGCTTCATTAGATATAAAGAATACTAAAATGCTTTTAGCATAAAACAGACCAATGCATGTATTCAATTACTTTATGCTCTTCTTAAAACTGTCATATTTTGTCCTTCAGTGCCTCACTGTACACCACAGCCGGCAATGAAGCCTCAACACCCATCAACCTCCAGGACAACGGCCTTGGCAACGATCTCACAGCCAATGATGGTATCTACTCAGGACTGTTCACAAATGAGCTAGTAGACCTCCCAGATGGGCATTACACTCTCAGGGTTGACACTAGAAACGACTTATTTGGTGGTGCTTTCATCCACATGGGGCCAATGGACATGTCAAGAACATACCCACTGGTAATAAATGGGACCATTGGCGCCCCACTGTGCTGCGGCAGTGCCATTGATGTGGACAACGCCATCCGTGAGCCAACTGGCAGTTTTCAGCGGGTTTCATTCACCAAATCGGTGGAGATTACGAACGCTCCGGAGGCTATTGATGGCGACATCTGGCCCCCTAGTCCAGTCACAACACTTACGGTTGTGAACAATGACCCTGCCGGGCCAAGTCCTGCAGAGACTATTTTGTCATTTATCGCTCCTGGGAATGATTTTAATAGTGGGCAAGGTATGTAAAATGTCTCATTATAAGAATATGGCTTATGATCCGTCTTACATAGCTGACAGGTACGACATCCGCTACTCCACAAGCTTGGCCATCCTAACGTCACTATTCCCAGTGGCAAACCAAATAACAGATCAGGAACTGTCCGAGGGAACGCTTGACCCACAACCCGCTGGAACGCCTGTTACAGTCAAGATAGACCGAAGTCTGTTTGATGATAACGTCGGGTATTTCTTCGCAATGAAGGCTTCAGATGGTTCGTCTACTTCGGGGTTGTCAAATGTGGTTAAATTGGTCGCAAAGGCTACTGGGACTACCATTGGTGTGGCAGAGACTACGACTCCTGTGGATACAAGCACTATACCGGACACCAGTACTAGCACTAGCACGACTACAACGACTACAGAAGACAGTGGGGTTACATCAGCAGAGACAGGTATATTTAGTAATAAATGGAACTAATACAGACATACCAAATAGCTACGGTAATAAAGTATATCCCCGGCTTTGCATGGGCTAGTAAATATCATAATATGTTTTAAGAGGACAATATATTTTATATACGTACATTAAAGAGTTCTTGTTCCAGATCCCCCTCTCCCAGACTCCACCACGTGGGACAGCCTGTCCAGCAGCACCAACTCCACTGGCGATGGCGACCCCGGCGGCGACGGCGACTACCTCAGCTGGGAGAGCGTGCTCATTATTATCGGGGTGGCGGTCGGCGTCGTGCTCATAGCGTTGGCAATTATGTGGTTTATGAGACGGAATAAATAACAATGATTATATTAAATATTTGCTATGCATCCCTCTTTATATATTATAGGGCAATACCTTTTTAGGTTCATTGCAATAGCGCACTGTAATTGCAATTTTTCATCATCTTGCCGCTGCGGGGAATCGAACCTGCGACCTCCTGGGCCGTAGGGCCGAGCGACTTGCAATCACGGCTACCACGTCCCACCTAAACATTGACTGATACCTTACCTTGTAGACGAACACTAAATAGTAGTGATTTACAAAACAACAATAATGTTCTATTAATCTTCTGACTTCCATGATTTCGCACGTTAAATACCTCATAAATTCCTTTGCAAACATATTGAGCAATAAAAAGTGTATATTTGTGACAGGGCCTGCTGATAAGATACCGTGCTGTATACGAGTAATTATTGACCGATTTTTCCTCTCATTCATGTAAAAAGCATCATAATGCAACACGATTTTTATTTTCTGTCAATCACACTTTGTTTAATTTTGTCAGTTATTCCGTTTTGCTCAGCTCGAATTGCGTTTAGTGATCACGGTTATGATGATGTGACGGTGTCGTTGAGTCAAGTTCGGGAGGGGGATGTTCAGGATTTTGATGAACTGGTGCAACATGTACAGGTATGATAGTTTAAGCAAATGTCTACCGTTCTCTTTTATAAGTACAAATTTACACTTTTAACTTGTAAAGTGCTCCGAAAGTAGCTAATTTTTAATTTTGTTCTGCTTGTATAATCATCCAGTGTGAAAAGTTTCGTTCTTAATTAATTAATAAATATATCTTAGTCGAAACTCGAAAGGATCGAACTGGAAAAAAACTAACTGCAGTATATGAATCCATGGACAGGTTGAAGTTACTTTACAAATTTAAGATTTCTCTGATTAATCCCTCTCAGGATTGGTTCCGTATCGGCAGCCAGGCCCTGTACACCGCCACCGGCCGGCGCGCCTACATCCGCACCGTCAAGATCCTCGTCCCTCCCGACCAAACCCACGTCGCCACCTCCGAGCTGACCCACTCTGAAGCCCTCTTCCAAATGGAGGCGGGGCTTAGCCCTGTCCGGGGCTCAGCCCCGTGGACTAAACGGGGCACAGAGTGTGGGACGATGGGGCATCGGGTTAGAATGTCGACGGGGTTCTTTGATGATATGACGCTGAGTGAGGAGTTGTACGGATCACTTGGTATTTCAGAGTCGTAAACCACTGTAATCACAGTAGAGGGATTTAATAACACGGTCATTATAGGTAATACGTTTCTCTATGAGTGGACCAAGCTGATCTACGGTGCATTTGAAGAGCACGGCTACCCTGGAGATCCCCTCTACCCTTTATTTTACAAGAACCCAAATCTAGCCAATGAGATTGAGCCGTCTTCATGTAACAATCAGCCATTGACGGGTGGAATCAGGTCAGTTAACATAAATTACTTCATAATTATAATTACTAATTAGTTTAATGACTTAAGTACCCCATCCGGTGATGAGTGCCACATTGATGCCATGACCGGCCTCCCAGATGAAAACTGTTTCTTCCATCCGAATACCACAAGTACCGATCACCCGCAGTCTTCTCTAATGGCATCACCTTATCTAAAACTGGTATGACACCCTTGTTTGTTTTATCGTCTGAGATCTATAAATATGTCATAACTATAATTGCTCATAAAGGAAACATAGTAATCACTAATCAGCTGTCCAAATGATAAGACTTCTCAAGTAAAAATTGTAACTCTTACAAAGAGTCAACAAAGACTTTTAGCACATGGTTTATTCTCTATACTGCTCAAG
>LR142673.1:0-10166 GCA_900659605.1 Tisbe holothuriae
ACACCACACACTGCGCAGGCTTCTTTATCGGGGCCCTACCTCCACTGCGAGTGATACTGAGAGAGAGAGAGAGAGAGAGAGAGCTAGAAAGAAGAAAGGGAGAGAATCGTCATTGCCAGACAGTCCGGAGCCCATATTTCAAAACTATACTACTCTTTTTCTGGCGGGAATCTTAAACCTGGGGTGTCATTACGGAAAACATTTTCCCGGCTCCTACTTTCTGCTCCGTCCAAAGTTTTTTATACCCTTGCAACTTGAAGGCTCATTTCTGAAGGAAGAGTTGAGCTTGGAAGGAAGAAGATTTCCCCCCTCTGATAGTGTCATTCCTGAACAAGATTTAATTCTTATCATCAAGAAGAGGACTCCCCATATTGTATTAAATGTCTTGGCATTTAGAGGGTGCTGAGATGGCAAGAAAGGCAGGAAGATCGAAGATTGCTTTGGAGAACAAAATGGGGCCACTTCATTTTCGAATCTCCTTCTTTTCTTCATCAAGGGCTGCTGACAATTTCTGCTTTATGGTGCAAAAAAATGAAGCATGAGCATTGATTGGGAAAGAGGAGGAAGGATTCCTTTTATTGATTAGTTGAATAGATGCGGTCCCGACTGTTTCTGATTGTTCATTCCTAACCCCTTTTTTAAAATATCAGTCTCACGTGCAGTAATTACTCTATAAAATCTTTTTTCTTCTCCTCACTGGCGATATCTCGTTCTTTTGAAACGCAAGAGATGGATCACCAGCCAGCCAAGGCTTCCACTCAGATTTCCCCTTTCAATAAAACCATCTCCAGTTTCAATATGGAGGAAGATTTTAATAAAACCGCCGCGCCCTTTATAGAGAAAATTCACTAAAAGTTTAGAGACAAAGCGGGGGAAATTATTCTTCTCTTTTTCCTTCTATTGACAAGAACTCATCAACGGTCTGATACCGGTTGCACCCTTTCCCACACAAGGGATGCCACTCCTTTGCGGAAGTAGTGTTTGCTTCAATGGAAATGAGGGCGGATGTTGTATCTTACACTGCACAAAATGGCAACCCTTCTCTTAGAGTCTACTCATTCATGGCGAGTAATTAATTCAACTCCTTCTTCCTCCCCTTAAGTTTCTCTGATAGGGAATTAAGAACGTTGAGAAAACAAAGGAAGATGATTTCGAATATTATTACATTCTGATGAGTATCTGTGAGCGATATTTCGCGTGCTGGAATTCGACTTTGGGGGTTTCCTTTAGTGTGTATAATGATGACTACTTCTTGCATTGAATTAACTAAGTAACCGAGCTGAGTATAACATTGTATGCTCTCCTCCTCCTCCTTCTACATCCGCCTGGCTGCAGTAATGATTTTGTAATTGGAAAATTACCTTTCGTCTTATTATGATTATTCTTTTTTCCTTGCCTGCAGCCACGCTGGCGGTGGCCGAAGCATTACAACTGTCAGTCTTGTTCCAGGGGCTCATTCTTCATTGGCGGAAAAACAACAACGAATATATGGCGGAGGCACACATGAAAAAAGAACAGAATGATTGTGATATTAACAGAGACTAGGAAAAAGAATTCTACAGTAGAATGTCCTTTAACACTTGAAAATATAGCCATGTTTCTTGCTAAATCGAGTCCATGATGACAGGAAGTCAAAGTTAAACACCGTGTTTATAATCCGCCAATAAAACAGTCTTAAATAGTTTCTTTCTCCATTCATTTCAAAATACACTTTGAATTCTAACATGATTGACGTATTCGAAGGTAGTTACAACACGACAAAAATGAAACAAAATATCGTAATACGTAATCATATGCACACGAAATGTCCATTTGACGTTGTTTTGTGCTTCCCCTCCTCCTCCTATTTCTGGCACCACATATTGCATACAAACACGCAAATGAAATGCAGGAGAATAATAATCATATTTAAATACAGCCGTTATGGACGCCGCCGTTCAGTTTTATACCTGCTAGACATTATAAATAATAATCGACGTCGTAAAACAAAAGCACGAACTTGGGGGTTGACATATTCTGTTGCTATATTAGTAGTATGGTATGATTGGCCTTACATAATTATGTATATTTAACATGGTATCCCTTTAAACGGTTAGATTCGAGGAGCATTTTTATGCAAATGAGCTTCGTCTTCTAATATAATAATATTGTCAACAGTCCCTTCCTCCATTTTAAATGACGATGGTCTTGACAGCGTGCTTATTACCAGCAAAACGTTCAGAAAACGCTCCTCAATCAATCGCATTCCCCAAAGGGTTGAAATCGTCCATGTCATTGAAATACTTTCATCCGTCGTTTTTGCCCTGTACTTAACTTCCAAGCCTGAAATCATGATGATGATTCCGCTTCTGCGTTTCGGGTGATTTGTTCTGACAAGTTGATCACATATCGATAACAATCAATGGATTTCAGAATTCACAAGGAAATGGCATTCGGGGCAAAACATTCACTTGGCCAAATTGTTGTAAGTAGAACGAATACTTTAATATGAAGAACTGCGTTAATTTGAGTTTCTCTTATATCTCACTTAATTAAAACTAGTTGTTTCAAACCCATTTTGAAACCATTCTAAATTCTCCGAAACCATGTGATTATTCCTAATCCTGCTTCTGTATCTCTCATGATCACAGATGATTCCGACTTCAGAGAGAGAGAGAGAGAGAGAGAGAGAGAGAAAGAAAAGAAAATCTCCATTTTTCTGCCGTTCATTTTCCTACATGTCCAAAATCCAACAACCGGTTTCACGCATTTTGATATTAAAGAAATGCTCTTTCTTCTTTTTCGCCGACCCTGTAATTAGAGAGAATTTACAGAGGGAAATGGGCAAAACCTGAACATGCTGGAATATATTTATCTCTCTTTTCTCTCTGGCTATTCCTCTGTAGCACAGTCAAATTTGCACTGCAAACTTGACAATGCAATGATTGTATTTTTAGTATGCGTCAATATTGTGCCCTAGATTAGATGACATAATTTTATTATAAATGCTTGAAAATGACTCCATAGAACCAAATATATTCACATACATACTCACTTTATAATTCCAGCGACTCTGGTCTCTCCTCGCCATATTTCTCCCCCAGGCAATAAAAAGTTATAAAAGTAAATCCGAGATCCTCTTTTGCATACACACTCACTGCTAGCTGTCTACAACGTACGTCCATGGCTCTATCTCATAATTTGAGGATTTCATTCTAGTTTTAATGAGGGGAATATCTTCTTATATATAGATGATCCCCCGGAGCAGGAGTAGAAAGTCTTCTTCCTTCCTCTGTGTATACCATTATCATCATCATAATCTGCATATATGACTTTTAGGGTGCTAAATGGCATGTAAAAGGGTGAGCTGAAATGTTGTCTGATAACCATCTCTTTTGTATGCTTACACACCCTCAAGACGAACGGAGAACTTCTATTTTCCCACTGTACTTCTTCCACTTCATGTTCTCAAGCCATTATTTCCATGTTGATGTGTAGCCTTAGCAGATTGACCCACCTGAGAATCTCATTTCTTAAATGAGATCAAATCTCTCCTACTGTGAAATAAAGAAGCTTCTCCTTCTCCTTTTCGATCAATCGCTTCTTGTGTTTTCATTTCATAGAGTGATTGCTTCCACCTTGTTCCTGGACATACATGGCCACGGTTGATCTTATATTTAAGGTCAAATTGAGCACTGCCAGTTTCTGTATGGTCATGACTGTGAGCAGTTCTCCAGCTTGGGTGTTAGTTGAAGAAGAAGAAGTTTTAACAGTCCTTCCTTTTGTTCCGTGCTGAGCGGTGGTCAAAACTACAAACTACTTGATGTGATTTCCTTTAGTTCTCCTTGGCGGTCAAATCGATCAGTTTAAGAGGTCAGAAAAAAAAGAAGAAGAAGTTACAACTAAATGGATCTCAGTAGGGGTGACACATATGGCAATAGTGGGAACATAATGAAATAATACCACATGTAGGCTTACAGTATATTGTTTTCGGATACACGACTAACTCGTACTTCAGTAACATAAATGCAAAGTCTTTGTAATAGAATAACCTAGTGTGGACAGTCTCCTTCATTATGCTTTAATAATTATTGTCACCCTGCTCGTGTTCCCAATGATCACCTTGGAGACGGAAATGTTAAGCACATCTATCGACAACCAGCCGCACACATGTGTCAAACATTGACGTCGTCGGCCAAAGTGATCCCATTTTTAACTCCCTTTTTCGGCTCCCCTGCTGACAAATCTTTTGTTTCTACCTTTTAATCTCGTTCTTTCTTCTTCTTCCTTTCTTTCATCTGCGTTTGAAATCCCCGAAAACCAATCTCCTTTTGTGGGACTCTCAATTGCGCGCGCGGTGGTGATTTAACGCTTTTTGCTAAAACAGCGGGTTGTCAATATACGGCTTTAAAGCGCTTTGTACGCATCATGGAATACGGATATGATACCAAAACCGAACTGCTTCAATTTCTATACAATTACGGTGACTGTTTTGACCACATTCTAGTACTAAATAGAGATGCCAAGCTAAATAAAAGGTTATAGTTGGACCTCCCACCGTTTAGTTACCAATATGCTTTATTGATTATGACCGCACGATTTTATATGAATGAGTATTATTAATTTTCCGCTCTCTCTCCCGTGAAGTGGTTTATGGCATCAGAACTGGGACTAGTATTTTATTCATTAACTCCTGCGGACTCCCTCCCTCCATTTGAGCAAATATCATGAAAACATACAATTTATCACCTTGTACATTTACACACAGCCGAGCGTTCTTTGTACTTACAACAGCACAAAAGCACACATATTGTGACTTTGGGCCATTAAGGATAGCTGAAAGGATGGCCAAAGAAAGAACATCTCATATTTTCTCTCACACCCCTTCTTCCAATTCCCTCCCTCCCTCTTTTAACACCCGTTGTTGATACACTAAATCATCAGAAACGCCCTCGGACAGTTAGAAGCATTTCTGGACTCGGAGTGTTTTGCACTCGATATCGGTCTATTCATTTCCTGGCATTCCCAAAAGGAGAATGTAAGAAAACGCCGCCTGAGCTCGATCACTGTAATGTTCTCAAATGCCAATCGAACTCCTTATAATACCTTTTTGGCGTCTGTTCCCGACATGAGCGCTTTATAGGTGTCTGATGGTTATCAGCGTTGACCCCTTTCCTGCTGCTCCCGTTCCTACTTGTACGAATAAGCTTTCACCCTTTCTCTTTTATTGTCCTCTGGCAACGGGACGAAGAGTTGAGAAGAAGAAGAAGAATGCCAGTTGTAAAAATGGGTGGCGCGTGGAAAGGAAGAAATAGTCTTTGCTCCAAATTGAGATGTCATTTTAGTACCTGAACACTAAAAAAGAGAAAAAGGGAGTTACAGGTATATATTGGTTTTAAAATAGGTAGGAATGCTGTTGACTGTATGTACGTCAGATATTCAGATCTCTCGGACAGAGAAGAATTCTTCTTCCACAACGGACGAAATCTGTTTCTTTTGCTCCCAATTCTCGTCGCTTCCTCCAAGTCTAATTCCTCCAACAATTATTGGCATGTTGTAAACAAATTTAGATGGCCGGAGAGGGGCAAAAACGACGACGACAACAACGGCAGCTCAATGCTGCTGCTGCTGTATATGGATGCTTAGTCAATGTCAGCAGCGGCTGCTGCTGCTGCTGTTATATGACGGGGTCCAAAAAGGGAAATGCTACTAAGCCGAAAATGCTCTTTTTACCAGTCGATGCTTTCAAGAACCATTGGATGCCGTAGAGACCCTTGGAGGAGAATGATTAGAACTATTTTGAACCATGGAGAACTCGCTATATCTTCATTTACAAAACATTATATTAAGAGCATCAGAACATTATACTTCCTTTGATTACTGATAACAAAACCTAAGTCATAGACAGACTACATGGCATGTCTATGCCTTATTATATTGTCTCTTCTTAGTTCTCTACGTTTTACACAACCCTTTCAAAAAGATCAGCAGTCTCTTTCTCTCGAAGAATTCAATGTCTTTATTACACCTCTAAAGTCTCAATATCTTAAGTGGTCAATGATGGGAATAAACATATAAAGCCGCTATAAACAAATCCATCTCAATTTCATCCGATTAAGATAAAAGAGAATCGAGGTTAAATGGAGTTTTTTTTCTCTGTTCTAATCGGCTTCCAAATTTGACACCTTTAGGGGAAGAAGAATGGGAACGACCAGGGTTTAATTAACCCCGGTGGAGATGAAGAAATATCTACATCGTTGTTTAAACGAGAACACACACGAATCAACCTTAATCCGACTCGCTGCTTAATTAAGTTCCCTCTTCTTCTACAAACATTGCCGACGCTTCCTTATTTTCTGACCGAAACGGCACACCCAAGAAAAAAAACTTCAATTTGTTTTCATTTCAGCTACAAATATCATCATCATCATCATCATCATCACTTGGGTAACACAGCCTGAGGATGAAACAAAAGGAAACAACGCCCAAAACACGTACTAATAATAAGACTTCTGATTTCTCCTGGCGATGTGTGTTAAACCATGATCGTATTATCGCTTTTGTCAGATTACAGCAAGAATGGAAACACAGCTACAGGGTGTTTTTTTAATTGATCAACTTTACGGACCTGTGGCTACTATTGTGGAATTTGGCCTGTAAATGACCACTTTGGCTAACTTTAATTCTCTTAGGGAATATACAACGGTTAAATATAGCTAACCTTAAAGTTTCGGCAACCTCCCTCGCAGATGATCGCCAATTTTGTTGGAAGCAGATCCGGTGACTGAATATTTTTAATGGTGAAAAGGAAAAAGTGATCGATTACACATACAAAGTATTGCTACTTTGTTAAAAGACGCAGTTCACAGAAGCTTGATGCAAGTAGTATAGTGTTCTCTCGTAGTGTAAGGACTCTTTAGAACCGTAGAACGACGGTGCCGTCAGAAACACTTGCATGAAGGCCTCTAGAATGACTGCCCGTTTAGAATGACGGCCTGTTTAGAAAGTTATATTATATTAACTTATATAACTTGAGTTTTAAACTTGAGCAATGGCGGTGACCTCTTGTGATACTACGTAAAACAGCGTCACATCATTTTGAAGTACTTGAACAGCGCGCGGCCTCTTGTAGCACTCGAAAAAGATGTCCTCGTTTTGTATGCGTCTATAGTGGACAGCAGTGGGTGTCCTTTCGTAATACAAGAGCAGCGTCATCTTTGAGTACTAGAGCGGAGGCATCCTCTTATACGTAGTGCCAGAGCGACTGCGTCCTCTTGGAGAACGGCCTTCCTTTGTTGTACTTGAATGGAGGCCTCTTCAAATCTTGTTGAGCGACGGCCTCCATGGGCAGTAAAGACATGATCGTAGTATGATTGTTACATTGTTCTCTACGTCTCTGGAGAGCCTCTTGTTGAACGCCAACCTCTTATCTTATAATTTTACAACGACTTTCTCATGAAGTCTGTAAAACGGAATGGAGAATACAAAACGGCAAACGGGCTCCTTGTAGTGCCAGAAAGCGACATTGTTGCCCTTTAATGTCGTCCCTTAAAGGCTGCTATTGCATGCATGCACCAAATGGAACCGTTCCACACACTTAGAAAACAACACAGTGAGCGCACAGTCCTTTCCCCGTTCTTCTTGATTTCCATTCAGTGACCGGGTCATAAAATTAACGGAATGGAGAAGTTTCGTTACTAATTTTAAACACATTCCGGCGAAGGCTCAGTGAAATCATGTCGCATGTCCATTGTCGACTGAGTGCCGAAACAGTATACTGAGTAACACTGTAAAAAAAACAATACCATTTGAAATTTCTGAAAAACAAGCCGTCGAACAACATGAACGGCACCACCCGAGACGATTTTGTCAAAGACAAGGTGAGTGAGTCATTGTGTGTATTCTAGTAATCTACAGGTGTATAGCATTGCATTGGAACAGCCTAGACTGAAACCTCCGCACAGTGTTTGGATTAAGGATATCGCATGCCGGAGGTGACTTAGAACAAAATCTATTGGAATACCTAGAAAACATTCTTTGCTAACAAACTCTGTGCATCCTTCCACAGACAATGACCAATATGATATTTGCCCGAGATAAGGGGTACAAGCAGTACACTATCCACAAAGACACACTGTTTGTCTGTTATAGTATAGAAATCTTCATCGTGAAACTCTAAAAATGCTAAAATATGTACTTATTATTTTTTAGCCCGTTGTGGAGATCGTGTCTCCCACCGGCTACGTCCACCGAGTCTACATCATGTACCACGGAACCACGCCGGACTGCGCCGGGCGGATGCTGAGGACCGGCAACATCAAGTGGAGGAAGGGCCGCCTCGGGTTAGGGAGATACGTTTCGAGGAGCGAGTTCAAGGTATGTATGATAACTGGCAACTAGAGGCTCTTGTAGTGATGCCTTCATCCATAAGTAATATTAAGATGAATACAAACACTGAAAATGTGAGTCAAAAACGGGATAAATTACTTTCTGCGGTGTTTTTTTCGACAACAGTAATTTCCTCCAGTAAACTTACATTTTAATTAAGTATGATCAATGAGCTGCACATATACAAGATTTATAATATGTCCATCTCTATGAGTATGATATATTTTGTTGCTGTTTACTTTCAGGCGGCCGAATGGGGGCCCGTCATCCTCAAGCTCCTCGTGTACGTGGGCAAGACCAAGCTCCACGCGGGAGACGGCAACAGCGGCTGGAAGGAGAAGAAGGGAGTCCCGGCGACGGCGTACTTTCCGGGCCAACACGGACACGACCAGGAAAGCTGCATCCAGGAGAAAGAGCAGGTAAGATCAAAATAGTAATAATTATATTGATCTCGGGTTACTACTTCAATAGGTATCACATATACTATATCAGGTTCACATGCCAGATAAAGTTGTTAATTAAAATTCTTTAATTATGAAAAATTACTTAGTACTCTGCAATGAAAATAGATAATAGTTCAATAGCGCTGGTACTCTGTAAACACTAAGCAGAAGATAATTCATTTGCCAAAAATAAGGGATTAGTGGTTGTCCGACATACTTTGTGAGATTTCGAGAGATTAGTCAGTCACCTTTATATGCTATTAATTTATAATGCATGTAATCGATCTTTGTGACACGCCATTTTGCAAGATCAGTTACCACTCGCCGATTTGCTACTAATAATCTTACAAAATTATAGAGCCCGGCCTTTTAACACGTTTGCTCCATACTCGCCTTTGAAGGAAACGGTTTTTACAGACAGGCCTTTAAAGGAATCACTTATCCGCAAATAGATCTCTGGTGGCGACGTTTACTTAAGTTTGTGATTTTAAACAATTTCATGATATGGTGCTCTCGCAATACTGAGTTTCAAAATGAGCCTTCTTGAAGAACCACATTAACCCGTTCTTCTTCCCATTTTCAGATCAAAATCCTCGGCGTCTGCCGGGGATTCGACCGCCTCCCCTCGGCGGTGCAGACCACGGTCAAGGAAGTGACAATCAAGGGTTTCGACCACAAGGACAACAAGAACAAGAAGTGTCTCAACAAGCTGAAGAAGCACTACCATATCTAATTTTATAAATGGGTTCCAGAGTTTTTAACAATATTTATTGATTGCGGAAAGACTCCTAAACCGTACAATGAATTAAATAATCAGAAAGTGGTCCTACTAAAAAAGTTTACTTTGCCTTTTATAACTGCTTTATTTAAGCGCCTCCATTCCACATAATGTAACTCCTTTTTATATTTGTAAGTACTTTTTGTTAAGGCGATATGCAGTTTTAAATTCTTTAACGTGCTACGTCGGCAAGATCTACTTCAAGTTTGGAAAGGGTGATATTGCCAATCGGCTCTGAAACTGATGCAACAACTGCAATCCGGGCAATAAGAGTATCTACCCGTGCACCGTGAGTAATTTACCCAGGCGATAAGAAAAAAAATCACCTCGATTCGGAGAATCTCGACGTCTGTGGATTTATGCCGATTTTGGATTAAAACAGTTCCAGTCGATTTAGGCCCCGATTATAAGAATTCTCCGTTGTTTGTCATCCCTGTAAAGTGTTACGTACAGAAACTTACGTGTAGAAAGTTGAGACCGCACATTGTAATTATTCCATTTCTTCCTGTCATTGAAAATGTAATTAAAGCGGGCTTGGCACACTGTCTATTGACTTAGCAGTCGTCAGCTAGTGAGGC
>LR142674.1:0-10177 GCA_900659605.1 Tisbe holothuriae
AACTCTATCCATCTAGCAATTCCTTCTCTCCGAGTCACTCTCTCTCTCTCTCTCTTCTCTATTTGACACTAATGCTTTCCCTCTGTTTTAATATTGTTTTGTCCACATGATTGCCCACTAGTTACTATAAATTCCTCTTCCTCAGACTATTTGGTGCTGCAAACCCTGCTCCAAGGTCTTCGGCCCCTTCTGCTGCTCCTGCAATCGATGCTGCCCTGGAGCTGCTCCCCCAGCTGGTGGCCAAGATGTCGAGGCTGTTGTAGTAAACGGAGGAAGAGGGCCGAGGCCGATGCGAGGTGTGAGGGGCGGAAGAGGGCCAATGCGAGGTGGAAGGGGAGGAAGAGGGGGCACTAGCATGCCGGCTGATGCGGAGAAGGAAGTGCCTCTCTTGGATCAGAGCAACTCATCGGAGGT
The DNA here is from genome assembly GCA_900659605.1 of Tisbe holothuriae. Taxonomy (NCBI): domain Eukaryota; kingdom Metazoa; phylum Arthropoda; class Copepoda; order Harpacticoida; family Tisbidae; genus Tisbe; species Tisbe holothuriae. The sequence goes on from LR142674.1 coordinate 415, forward strand.
CACTAGGATGCCGGATGACGCGGACAAGGAAGTGCCTCTCTTGGATCAGAGAAAGAACACATCCGAGGTCTAGCAATATTAAGATGTAAATAAAGCTATAGCTCGGATCTACAAGGATAAGAAACATGAAATGTAGTATTATAATATTGAGTTACTGTTGCATGTAATTTACTTAACGATGATATTCGAGGCGGCAAGTTGGACAACATAAAAAAATATGTAATTAATACTAATGCTAGCTTCTCTTCTGCAGATTATATTATGAAGTCAATTCCTTGACCATGTCTTTTCGAGCTGAGCGATCTACTAGACCCAATTCAGTCCACCCTATTTTCACATGTTACTCTTCTCTTCCCCATTTTTGCTTTCCATATCATTTCTCTGACGTTCTCTCTCTTCCCCGGCGAGGGATGTACGCAAAAAAAGGAAGACAGGATGAAAGATGAAAATACAGGACAACGGAGATGAACCCCCGACAAGACACAGTGTGTTAAATGGGAATAAATTAAGCTAGTTTTATTTGTGAAGGAGAGAGATTGTATAAAAGTTGTTTGTATAAAATTGTAACAACACGCATATATTTGGGTTATTTGTGGAACTCGATTCGCTTCACAGCCATGTATATTATTTACGCTCACAGGTTGCTAAAGGTTTAAATTATATTTTGGCCACATTGTACAGTAATAGACGTTATAATTAAACTAATTGTTGGCTAAAATAAGTGCTCACCCTGCAGACCTAAGCAATAGGCATTCCGATAAAGCCTTCCCTTGGGCTATATCACCTGTCCTAACTAGCAACCTATTCAGTCATGCACAACTTCTTCTTTCCCAAGTCATGATAAGTCCGCTCTTTCAAAATATAAAATGTCGGGAATTGAACGGGTGCCAAAATTTTGAACAAAATATTTCTACTACTCCTACTTTTGGGCAGGGCACTGTATTGTAAAGGATATTGTATTTAAAGTCATCTGTAATATAAGAAGTCAAAGCAACTTTAAATAAAAATGAGACTAGTGGGTAGCCATTGATTTCTTATGAATCGTACTCTAAGTTCTTTAAGTAAATGTTTAGCCTACACATTACTTAAACTTAGATACATGTACCTATATACTGTACAATTTATGTACGAGAAACTTGTAGATAAAACATTTAACAAAAATGGTTACATTGTAATTTACACTTCTTGTAACCTGTACTACCCTAGCATCTTCCCCCTCCCCATTCACCACCGCCGTACGTCTTTCACTTTGCGAAATTATTGCCACCGACAAGTCATCATGTAGAAAGAGGAAAAAAAGAATTTAGAGTATTCCCGTGTGTATCTTAGGGATTTTGACAATGTGGGGTGCTGGTGTTGGCATTGTATTGCTGGTGCTGTGCCATGTGGTGGCTGCGAATCTGCCAGGGACGATTAGGATTGCCGCGATATTTGATGAAGATCAGGTGAGAGTTGAGCAACATCTTCATGTCAGGGAGTACAATCTACAGCAAATGAAATAGACGCGGTCTGTTGTTGTTTACTTTGAAAATGTTCAACTCTTGTGTTGATAATACTAAATTACTGCAGTATTAAGGAAAAGTAGTTTGTTACCGATGAGATAGATTGGCACAAAAACACTCAAATGTGATTCCCACTTGTATTCATATAAATAAAATATGGGCTCAAATTAACTATGAATTTCAGCTCTTCGGCCCATGCCGTTAAATTATAAGCTACTTTTGAATGTGTCTCGGACAACAATTAATATTAAATTTTTCAATATTTTACCTCATACTCAGGCTCATAGCTTGTATTGGTAATAAAAGTTGAACATTACATGTTGAAAAGTCCTCTCCTATGATAAAAAAAATGTATTCTGGCTACTTCTTAACAAATTCTTTGAAACAGTAGTAATTTTTAATTCAAGGAGAAATTTCCTATCAATCTAACAGCAAATTCAGTTCGTTTTGCGTTTTTAATTTAAGGCAAATTTTAATGACGAAACATGCATTTCTCATTCGTAATTTTAAAAAAAACTCGAATATTATGTCGTGTCTTTTTACTAATTCTTCTTTCCAGGACCGTAAGCATGAGTTAGCCTTCCGATATGGCGTGGAAAGGGTCAATCGGGATCCCACAATCCTACCAGGAAAGAGACTTCAAGCGGAGATCGTTAGAGTTCCCTCGGGAAACAGGTTCGTATGCAATTTTATTGTTTTGAAGTAGGTTTTGGGTTTGATATAAACAATGGTGATAACTCCAAAGGTACTATTTGCTCTAATTGAGTGATGATTGTATTAAGACTTATCTATATATGCATACATCATGTATTAAACAGACACAAGCTGCATTTAGTGCCTCATTTTTATGTCTTAAATTGCATTCAGTCTAACTTTGCTCTTTAACAAATATTATCTAATTCAAAGTCCTGCTTGTATTCTAGCTTTGCTGCCGAACGTGAGACATGCCAGATCCTCCAAAAAGGTGTTGCAGCCATCTTTGGCCCTCAGAGCCACGCCAGCGCCGATCACATCCGCAGCATCACTGACTCTGTCGAGATTCCGTTTATTGACACCAGATGGAATTATCGGCCATCGGCAAGGATTCTGGGCAATAATCAGGGAGAGGAATACACAATAAGTTTGCATCCGGATGTGGCATCACTGAGTAAGAATGGAGGACTGTCAGAAATGAACTTGTTTGCTTGGCCGTTTTCAAACGATTCTCTTGCCAGACCTTTGAGTGGAGATTTCACTAAGCAAATTTCCAGTCGCCATCTAACGGGAGAATTATTCAAAAACGGCCAAGCATAAAGTTGATTAGACCATGAACATACTATATTAAACATAAAACACCATTAGGAAGCTAAAGGCCAGTATAAGGCATCATGATTTTAGATTAACTTTATCTACAATGTACAATTTAGACATTAAGAATCCCTTAAAAGAAAATCCAAAATAGCTACAAAATGGACAAGAAATGTTTCCAGAGCAGAGAACTACTTACTTATTGAGAATATATGTGTCAAACGTGTTGATGAAACATCTTTGAAAATACCAAAATTCCTTTAACTTTCTTAAGAATTGTTTCCCCTCAGATTATTAATGACGAGCGTTACTTTAAATAGTAATTTCTTTATTAAGCAGTCTTATTTAGTTCAAGTTAACTTAACTGTAATATTGTAGCATTAGCTTTTATAGGTTAAAGGATTAGCAAAAGGCTTGTTTGTTTAACGTTCTTGGCCTGCTTTAAGATCTACTTATTTAAAGAAGTTATTTACGGTTTTACATTGCTTCACCTGATTAAATTTAGTACTGCCATTATCAGTTAATTGTACAATTAACCTTTTCTCGATTCCAGGCAGTGCCTACATTGACCTCATCACCCAATACGGCTGGGACACCCTCACAATCCTCTACGAGAACAACGACTCCATGATGCGGCTGAAGCGAATCTTTGACTACACGAGTCAGGTTCCGTTCAACTCAAACTTTAGGATCGTGGCCAAGGAGTTGAAGAAGACGGAGGAGAATGGGTATCGAGAGGTGCTCAAGGAGGTGCATCTGTCCAAGGCTACTATTATTATTCTGGTGAGTGTTACAGGTCCATTTCATAGTTAGACTACTGTACAATGACAGGGGCAAAATTCCATGTTTACTCCCTAACACGATATGTAAGAGAGTCATACTGTATTAATGCTACAGGTTTTATAATTTACCTTTTCTACAGTTGTCCATATAATTGACCAAACTTACCTTTACAATGCATAAATTGATCATTGTGGCACCAAATATATCATTCTGTTAATAGGATTGTGGCAAAGATGCGATTGCCGAAGTGCTGAAGCAGGCTCAGCAGGTTGGGATGATGTCTGAGGAATATTATTATCTTATTACATCATTGGATGGACACACTGTGGATTTAGAAAATTTTAAGGTAATTATATTGATACTCTTGGCTACTCTATAACTATATTGACTAACAGACTAAGAGTATTGGATACTACTAAAATTTAAAGAAACTAATCTATTTGTTCTTCTCAGTATGGAGGCACCAACTTCACCGTCTTCAGAATGATCGACGTGAGCAGACCAGAAGTCCAGGCTGTCATCAGGAATATCGTCAAGAACGAGCTGAACCAGGGCCGACCTCTGGAATTCCAGGTAAACAACGTCGGACGGACTATAGTGTATAGCAAACAGTTACATAAATTGAGTTCCTTTTAATTCCACCTTTTATGATATTATTGTCCTAATTAATATTATTTTTTGTAGAGATTTTTTTTAATGTTTCTGTAGGTACAAGTTATATCATGTTATCTTATTACAGGATGGAAACCTTGATACCGACACGGCCCTTGTCTATGACTCAGTCCACCTATTTGCCCTGGCACTGCATGAGCTCAGCAGCATTCAGGTATAAGCCCACACACAATAGTTTTTAAACCACTTTAAACACATTTTAACACTCAGGATGTGTCCATCAATGCTCTGGATTGCTCCGGTCAGAGCTCTTGGGTCCATGGCAGCTCCCTCATCAACTACATGAAGTTGGTCGAGTTTGTTGGACTCAGTGGAAAGGTGTCATTTGATACGCATGGGTTGAGGACAACATTCTTCCTGGATGTGCTTGAGTTGCAAGGGACGGGATTGGAGCCAATAGGTACAGTATATGATGTAACAGTGTTTCTGACTGAAATTGTAGAAATACTCCCTAGACTAACAATTGGCGATTGTTTCGTGCTGTTACGACAATTTCTTTTAAATATGATATTAAATCTGCAAGTTTAAAGGATTTTTTTATTACGAACTACTAGTCTAAGACCTACACGTATTACATACGTTTATAGCAAATCAAAATATAAAGAAAAAAAGTGGGCAAGATGGCAATCATGGCAACACGGGCCAACACCGGCAATTACCAATCATGCAAAGCAAAATTTCAATTAAAATATACAATTCCATCGGTAGGCACTATTGAGTATTTCCTTAAGAATTCTTCTGTAGAAAATGCAACACAAATTCCAGTGTCGTATGAGATCCTAAGCTCCATATTCCATTTTTACATTGGAAATACTTTTTCTAACACATTACTAAAATACAAATGAATTCAAATTTAATGCAAATTACTGCATTTTACCAAAATATAATGTCTTACAAAACTAGAAACCGTTTTAGTTACATCAGTACTCATTATCTGTAATTTTCGGTTTTCTGTCTATTAAATCTGCAAGTTTTAGAGGAATGTGTATTACGAACTACTAGAATTATTAATTGCGTTTATCGCAAATCAAAATATGGAGAAAAACGCCGTCTACAACGAAGTTCAGTTCCTTGTCTTCCAAAGCAATTTCTAATTAAAATAAAAGTTCCATCGGTAGACACAATTGAATAATATTTCATCCCTTAAGAATTACCTCTCTTGTTCTGATAAAAATGTAACACACATTCCAATAGTCCTATCTGAATTTATAATGTTTTGATAATTGCGTCATTTTCAAATGCACAATAGGGGGCAGCAAAAAAATCGTGACCAGCGTCATAACAAGGCTTAAGGAAATGCGTCATAATAATTATATTTTTTGGCATTAAAGATAAAACTTAAAGGTACTTACCGAGCCAAGGACAAAAAAATATATATATTCTGTTGCACCAGATACTTTTGCATAAAATAAAGAAAATAATGGCATACTACAAATTCATAATTCACCAATAGAGGGCACCCCAAATCGTGACCAAACACAATAACAAGCTGGTCATGATTTGCAGCGCCCTCTATTGGTGAATTATGAGCCCCTTATAAAACAAAATGGCAGACCCCAGTGCAGAAGGGACTATACATTCAAAATTTAAAATTGCTGCATAATGCCTGCATTAAACAGACAAATGTACTTACTATTTTATACCCCGATTTCAAGTAATATTAGACAACATTCCAATTTGTCATGTTTTGTTATTTGTACTAAATATTGTGTTACCAATGCATTCTAAATCTCTCTCTCAAAATAATTGTTCGTTAGACATCCTCAGCTGATTATTCCACTTTTCCATTGACAATTACTTCTTCTAAGTAATTTACTTCTAAAACATTACTAAGTTACAAATTTGATACAAATTACTGCAACTAAGTACTTTACTTTTAACCCATATACATACCCATAAACACACCCATATAAATTCAATTTGATACAAATTACTGCATTTCACCCAAGTGGTCTGGCAAAACTTGTAATTACATCATTGTTCATTATCTCTAATTTTCTATATTATAGTGAGTATTTTGCCACTAAGAGTAACTGTACTAACAAATGACATTGTCAAGTTTCTTATATATCTTTTAGGGACTTGGAGCAATGTAGGAGGACTAAATTTAAGCCGGGTTGCAGAAGTCACCGAGATTACAAACATGATCAACATCATGGCTAACAAGACATTTGTGGTGACATTATTAGAGAACCCGCCTTATACCATGCTTAAGGAAGAGGTATTTACGAACCCTTGTTCAGTAAATTTAGAGTATAAAGTACTGTTATCTTTCCAGACTAAGAAGCTCCAAGGCAATGATCGTTTTGAAGGCTTTGCCATTGATCTGTTCACTGAGATTGCAAAGATTCTGCACTTCAACATTACATTTAAACTGGTGGATGACGGAAAGGTAATATCGATTAACTCTTGCAATATTCAGCATGCCACCAAATTTACTTATTGAACTGAATAGAAAGTTAAAGGTATTTTACATACCATTTATTTCTATTGTAGTATGGAGGTCTTGATGAACATGGCAACTGGAACGGCATGATGAAGGAGGTCATGGATGGCCCATGGAATGGCGGCGCTGACTTTGCCATTGCGGATCTGTCTGTTACATCACTGAGAGCATCAGCTGTTCAGTTCAGCATGCCATGGATGAACCTGGGAATCTCCATCATCTACATCAAACCTCGGCCTGCATCACCAAGTCTGCTGTCGTTTTTGTCACCTTTTACACTTGAAGTGTGGTTGTATACAGCTTTTGGTAGGTGCATAATAATGTACAATATAGCAAGCCTTCTTCACAATGATAATAAGCCGATATTTCTTTATACAGGTTATGTTCTGGTCTCCATTGTCATGTACATTCTGGCACGGTTCTCACCCCATGAGTGGGACAATCCCTATCCGTGTATTGAGGAGCCAGAAGAACTAGAAAATCAATTCTCCATTGCAAACAGCTTCTGGTTCAACATTGGATCTCTTATGCAGCAGGGTTCTGATGTGGCTCCAGTTTCACTATCAACCAGGTAATGACCAATATTCAGAGCTTGTAACTGAATGTTACACTTTATGTATCAATCAGGCTTCTTGCTGGAATGTGGTTCCTCTTTGCCCTCATCATTATTGCATCCTACACTGCAAACCTGGCTGCTTTCCTGACAGTGGAGACATTGGAAAAACCAATTGAATCTGCTGAGGACATGGTATGCTCCATTGAATTATAGTAAGAATACATTGTGTTGCTTAAGAAATATGATCTCTTAAGGCTGCTCAAACTGTCATCAAGTATGGAGTAGTGGAAGGAGGCAGCACTATGAACTTCTTTAGGACTTCTACCATGGAGCCTTTTATGACAATGTGGGAATTTATGGATGGTAAGCATACAAAATCAATTACAGTGAAGCTGTGGTGAATATAATATAAAGTTATGTTATTTAGCACACCGGTCAGAAGTCATGATGGCCAGTAACCCTGATGGCCTTGAAAAGGTCATCAATGAAGATGGAGGATATGCCTTCCTCATGGAGAGTGCCAGCATTCAATACATTGTAGAACGCAACTGCAAACTGACACAAATTGGTGGAAACCTTGACAACAAAGGCTACGGCATTCCCATGAGAATGGACTCACCATACAAGGCCCTGATTGACAGCGCAATCCTACAAGCTCAAGAGGGTGGAACCTTGTTCAAGCTCCAGACCAGGTGGTGGAAGCAGAAGAGAGGTGGCGGTGCATGTGAAGGAGGCGGAGAAGGTGGCGGTGGTGTTGCTGAGCTTGGTCTGCCCAATGTGGCTGGTGTCTTCTTGGTCACAGTCATGGGGTAAGCATGACAACATAAAAACAAAAATAAAGTTGTTGTCATAATTTACCAACTTTCAGATGCATTATTGCTTCATTCTTGGCCATATGTGAATTCTTTGTTGGTACAAGAAACCAGGCAAAGGATCTTGGCACCACCTGGCTCAATGAGGTTAAAGAGGAACTGAAGTTTGCCTTCCAAGTAAGTTACACCAAAATCCTAGCAAAACTAGCATAATAGCATCTTTAATTTCTAGTGCTATGGAAGTACCAAGGAGGTCCGGAAACCAATCATAAGCAGCTCATCTGGAAGTAGTAGTAGCAGCAGTTCAAGCTCCAGCAGCTCCAGCTCCTCATCTAGCAGTAGCAGCAGCAGTTCCTCATCTTCATCATCCAGCTCCAGTTCCAGCTCTTCTTCATCAAGGTGATCATTAAATCAACCCGAACTCATCCGGAGGTTATATTGTTATTTTGTTATATTATATTATATTTCAGTTCCTCTTCCTCCTCGTCCAGCAGCAGCTCCTCCTCCACCTCAACAGACTCAGACAAGAAGAAGAAGCACGACCACCACCACCACAAGAAGCCAAACAAACACCCCAGCAAGAAGCCAGCAAGACAAATTGAAGCCACACCAAGTGCAGCTGGTTCAACAGTAGGGCTTGGACCTCAGCCATCCGGACACCTCTGTATGATTGATGATGAGGACGCGGAGAGCGGGTATGATGCAATAGCCAGAGCGGGCACCCCGTATGTTGATACAAATGCAAGGTTGAGGCCGGTCACAGGACATCAGCCGGCTCAGCAACTGTCTCAGAGGAGGCATTGGGTTTGAAAGTTGATGTGAGTGTTGCCTCCCTTTATAGTTGTTTACATTTTGAGTGTCAAAATAACACAATACTACAAACTACGAAATAATATCCCAGCAAGACACATTGAATCTGCACCAAGGGCTATCTTTTCAACAGTAGGGCATGGTTCATAGCTACATGGACATCACTGCAGGACTGATGATTGGGATACAGAAAGCGAGCGTGACACAATTCAAAAGGCAGGTCCCCATATATTGATATAAATGCGAGGTTGGGCCTGTGAAAGGACATTTTCCGGATCAGCAAGTCTATCAGAAGAGGTTTGCGTTTAATATTTGATGAAGTTGCTGTTTGACCATGTAGTTTTTCTTATGACAATCCAGCCATTAGAGTGCATCATTGTAAAGCTAACTATATATCATTCATACACTGTAATAGCCTTAATTCCCTGATTTAATGGTTGTCCCCATTTTGAACATATCTGGTTCATTTCCCCAATAAAATACAACCATCCATTTATCTCCCTGACTTTAGTATTTACAGGGGCTACCATGACCCGGTTCGTGCCAGGAGGGTGTCCAAGAATCCATTTGAATAGAAGATCACAACTCGAGGACATGGAAGGTTGAGCAAACAGTTCGTTGTATAAATGTTAATTATGAATAGTACAAGTTCATTTTCTTTTGAGCATCTGTAAGTTAATAATTACCTTTAATATGTTATAGTGCAACAATGTAACTTATGTAAGTTAATTGACTTGTAGTGTTAATAAAATTAGTGAATGTTACTTTTACATAATTCCAGAATTGACTCTTTATTTGCACAATCTAGCAGGCATTTCCTAAAGTACACTGGGGAAAGTAAGGAAAAGCACCAAGCCAGGCAGACATCAGCATCTACCTCAGCTTGCCTTACAGA
>LR142675.1:0-10174 GCA_900659605.1 Tisbe holothuriae
TAGGGCACCTATTCCCTGTAGGGAACCTATTCCCTGTAGGGAACCTATTCCCTGTAGGGAACCTATTCCCTGTAGGGTACATACTACCTAGCCTTGTTGAAGCCAGTAGCACATGATTAATTATAGTGCTAAATTGACCCTGACCCAACCTAAGACGTATTTGTCGTGAGGTATTTGGTGCCCTAACTCTTCGGGGCACCTTTTTCTACTTATGCAGAGCTAACTTGAATGACCCAACCTAATCTAACATGACTGATTGTGTAGCAGGTGCCCCATTCCTATGTGGAAAGGGAAATTTTTTGTTTTATCTCAATTTATGTTGAAAAACAGGATGGCTGGACAATACTAGATCCAGCCCCAATTCCTTTAATGCATTAGTTTCATTTGTCATAAAACTTTTCTTTTTGATAAAAAAACTTTTTTTGATATATTTGGAGCAGAATAAAATGGAATAAAGTTTTTAAAAGTAGAAAATGTTTATTACAATTTCAAAGGGGTTGCAGTTAACTAAAAACCTGAAAGGGCCTGTTCTTGAAATTCAGTGATTCTTTACGGTGTAGTACATGTTGTAAAAGAATGCCCTTAATTCAGTACAAATATGTTACTCTTGCTACATAATGTTGGTGTCATATTTAATTTTCTTTAAAATGAATCATTAAAATAGGATAATTAAGTTGAAGCAATTTCAATTTGCGAAAAACCATGCTAGGCTGATATACATGTACCGTATATACAGGACTGGTTACGCCGCCTAATTTTCCAGGTTTCCCGCCTTTGTTCTTCTTGCTTATTTCAAAGTTATGTCTGCAACACAAAAGTTTTATTTTGATATTTGTTAGTTTTTGCACATCCTTACAATAATACCAGGCCATTATTTTAAACTTAATTATATAGTCCTTTTATATCAATACATTTTTTTATTTAATAAAAAGAAAAATATAAGTACTATGTTAATGACTCATAACAACTTTGGTTGGAGTGAGATAAAGTCATCATGACTGTCAAGGTGTTTTGTTTAACATTAATCTGGCTATTTATTAGAACAGCATTAAGCCAGGATTATAATGAACAAGTTCTTGAAGAAATTGGTCCTCTCATAAGACATATTCACTCGACCATTTCCGATTGTACAGTAAAACTTTGGGTTTGGCAAGAGCAAATTGAGGATGTGCAAGTAATACAAAGAGTGGCACAATATTTAAATAAGCATGACATGTAAGATTAAATTATTTTGATCAACCATATATGAATATAGTATCTCAATTTGAATTTTTACAGAGCAGTCAATTGTTATAATCAAAATTACTTTGCCGCTAATGACAGCATATCACATGGGCTTCAATTTTTTGCTGGGCCGAAATGCTACCACACAATAATTCTTGGATCGGGCAAAGCATTGGTTGCTTACTACAAAGCCACTTACCAGTTAAATATTATGGCTGGCTTGCTCTCAAATGAGGAAAGCTCAAACTTTTATTTAAAAAACATTTTCTATGCATTCCTTTTTATATCTTTTAGGGTAACCTTTTCAGGTTCATTGCAATAGCACGCCACAAGGGAAAGTCTAAAAGGAACTACTTCTGGGATTGCCAGTAGCTTACAACATGTATGACTTAGACTGGGTGTGACAGCCTTTTGTCACATTTGAAAAATCCAATGCGCCAAGGCTGGGATTTGAACCCCAACTGCCTTGCATGGTATTCTTGAATGCTAACCATTCCAGCATGAGTTTGCACTATTAATATGCTTACATTGTTTTAAATCTTTAATTTAAGTCCAAGATAAAATAATATCCATTTTAGAGGCGCCATCGAATAGATTACCATACAGTAATACCCTTACATGGCTACACATACACCAAAGGTAATCTAGCTTATCCGGAAAATGGAGAAATCAATGCAAGAATGATGGGACTCTTTCGAAGAATTATTATTGTCATAAAAGGTAATTATTATTCATATATTCACACAAAGCAACATTAATATGCAATTGATTACTCTTATTGATTTTTTACAATTCAATGATTGCATAATCAATATATTATTTTCAGTAAATATAAAGGATTGGCTTGTGTTTGAAAACTCAAACCCTATTCCTGGAAGAAGTTTTGCATACAGAGACATGAAGGAAAAGTTTGTAGTTAGAGGTAAGATTAATGTATATTGTTAATGTTATAGTTCCATGTATTTGTAAAATAACTACATATCTGCTTAAGAACTTACCATGGAGTCTGAGCAGCCATTTTTCACCCAATGCACGGATTTCCAAGGGGCCGATTTGCAGATGAGATATGTTTATGATCTTGTAGATGGAGGATTAAACAAAACGTGCCTTGGCGGGTGCACTGAGAGCTCAACTTTTAGTTGGGCAGGGCCGGTTCATAATGTTTGGAGCACTATTGCTGAAAAACTGAATGTGAAGCCAAAGTAAGTTTAAGGGCACTTGTCTGCATTTTTGGTCATTCACCATCCCTGCATGAAACCTATTTCCAAACTTACAAGTGCAGCTGGGGTGATTTAAACTTGCAAACTACTATTGATCACAGCAACCACACAATAAAGTTGCAAATTATTTCTTTCTGCCCAAATTGTAATTATTTAAACTACTTGACAAAGGGCATATTTTTTCAGGTATATTCGTCAATCCTTTGCCAGAGGTCGAAAGGAGGTACACAAAGTTTTTGAACATGAGTCATTCATGACCTATTTAGCCATCTTCCACCCCTCTTTTACTAATATATAAACTGTTACAGGACAATATCAAAACTCATAGTAGGATTTACCACTTACTTTAAACATTTTATAACTCGTCAATATAAATGAATTTTAAATACTTTATTGTAAGTAACAACAAACCAATAATATTTGCCAATTAGCTGATGAATGCTTGCATTTCCACTATTAATTACTAATTGTCATGTAGAAAATGCTCCAATTATTATAGATTGCAAATTCCTGGGATGTATTTTGATATTGTATTGTAGACATTTTCTACAAGATATAATGTTTTGTCATTTCAGCTCCAAGAATCCTCTGATGTTATTGTAGATATGATTGGAATAGGTTTGTCAAAAATGTAACAGTTATTTTCTTAGACCAGAGAAAATATAAAATAAAATTAGCGTAAGCTGGGTAAATTATAAAAAGCAAAAAGTACCAAGTCTGCTTGTTCTAATTCTAACAAAGAGCTTGAAATAAGCATTCAAAAGAGGTGAAGTGGTAGCCATAATAAATTATTACAATTCACTCATCTCCAGCCCATAAGTTCATGGGTTCGATTCCCCATTGCGGCATGATGATGAAAAATTGTGAATTTAACAAACTGGTGAATGAAGCCCCAAATTTTGATAGTGCCCAAAATATACAGTGACCAAAGGGGTCACCTGTTTCAAAAAATATTAAAAAGGACGTTTACTGCAGACAAATCCATCACTCAACATGTTGTGCCAACGTGAATTATTTATTATTTGTGAAATGCATGGAATTTAAAGGGGGTGGGGTTGATTCATTTGTCTGTAGCTCAGTTACTGTTGCTCTTAGAGGTAGACAAAGGAATATTGATTTGATTATATCAAAATAGTTAGAGTTTTTGATGTTTTCAGAGCAGTGGCCCCTGTTAATTAAAAATAAACCACAACATTAGAGAAAACATATTTTACTACAAGGGAGGCAAATTTTTTAAAGAATAGGTTGGACTTTACTGGTAGTGTCTGTTAAAGTCATATTCAAGCCACACAGGAGCACAGGAGCCTTTAATGATATTTTATTACCAGAAACTGAGAAACAAAATATTTATTTTTGCCCTTTTGCTACTTTTTGGGTAGCCATTTTTACCCAGCTTTGTTTGGTTAGAGTAAAAAATTCTACTTTAAATCCGCCCTTGGAAGAAGGTCCGTAACTTGTGTAAAAAGATGAGATACAGTTAAATTAAATTGGACAAATGAAACAAAACACCCTGTTGTTTACTAATATTGGCTATCATTACATCCTTTTGTCTGACATTATACTTTAATAATTTTAGATTCCAATTCCGTATCTCTTGAGTAAGTATAAATTGGTCAGTGCTGCTAAAATGATATGCATTACTACAATTATTATTACCATAGCATGCTATTATTTCCCGTGGCAGATTATGACTTTTCCATTGCATTTTATATACCACAACCAGAAAAGATTCCTGCATGGTTAGCATTTTTTGGGCCGTTTCCCAAATCGGCCTGGATTGCCCTGGCTGTATCAGTGATTGTTGTTTGTCTCCTCTCCTTTGTTGAACTACAACCCAGTTGGAAAGTTATGAGCTGGGTAATGCTGCTATTATTTGGAAAAGGTAAAATATTTGCGATTTTTGAGTCAATTGAGTAGTATACAACATGGTATGGGAGGTACCCGGATCCGGATCCTAATCTCGGGGCCAACTTGGACCAAACATAATTATTTTAAATGCCCGGGTCCGGCCGTGCGGGGTCCAGCTGCTGTCTATATCTTAGACTCTAGCATCATACAAGTTAAGCTCATCCGTCCTCCATCAAACAAAGAACCTTTGCTCCTAAATATCTGGAAATACCGAAAACACCATACAGAGGACCTCTTTTAAAATTAAAATAAACGTTTCACACAGTTCTTTAATAATTATATATATGATTACTTTTACAACATTTATATCTGAAAAATATTCTTCTTGCATAATTGATTAGGAAAATTGTTGAGATTGCGGCGCTTGGTGACTGACTTTGCGGCAGAGAGGGATTGGGCTGCCCTCAGGGCAGGGAAGGCATTCCATAGCCGGACCATGTTGTCCAGAGCAACACTGGGACTTGGCTTGAGCTTGTTATCAGATCCAGCTCTGGTGTTTGATGAGATAATTAGCACTTGGAAGAGGTGGGAGATGGGGCCATTGTCATGCATGGCTGCCCACACTAGCACTTTAGCCTCCTGGCAGGCCATCTGGTTAATAGACGGCAGCCGTGTCCTGTGTAAGAGATCAGCGGTTTTGACCTTGTCTGAACCTTGTCTTCAGTACAATATCAAATCACATCTTAGAAATTCGTCATCATATTTTAAGATAATAAGTAGTCCAGGGTGATCCTTTGGGCTCTAGAATATATACCTAATGAAATTTTTAGCTTCAATTTTAGTTTAACATGCATAAATTTAGTGGACAAATATTTTTGAGTCTGTTTTCTTTTTTCATGGCACTCTTCTTCTTCTTGTTTACTTTTTCGCCGATCCTTGTCCGAGCGCCGTCTCGGCAAAACAAGAGGGGACGAAAACAGCCTACTAATCCTTGAAGCCAAAATAACAATGAACATATGATACCTAAGTTTTATATCACACATTATACATCAAATGAAAGGTAAAAATTAGATTAACAACGCCAGCAGGTTCATTTTACTTTATTTTGTGCTAAAACTCTAAGAAATGTTCGTGTTTTACATGTTCTGGTAAGCTTTTATTTGAAGCGGCATCCCTAAAGAAGCAAAGGAAGCAACCACGGGAAAAAGTCAAGCTTTTCAATGGTTATTATTGCCATTAATGAGTAAAATCTACGTAATTAAGGTATATATTCGTTCTGCTGTCATTTTTAGCTTCAATTTGAGCCCTTACTTGCATTTCTAAGTAGCTGCTAACTTTTCTGGAGTTTTTCGCTGTTTTTGGAGGAAAAAGACCAGCGAAAACAGCATCAAAACACATTAACATTCATTTAATGCCTTTAAAAAGATTAAAAACTTCAAATTGATGTTTGTGTCCTTTAAAACACTTAATTCTGCATGCCCTGGTGTATGAAAATCTAATGTAGCATCATAATTAGGAAAAGTATGATCTCTTAAAGTCGCAAATCCTAGAAAGTGTTTTGAGATTGTACTGAAGTTGTGGTGCCGGCGCCGGCGCCTGAGAAAAGGTTCTTGTTTGGAAGAGGGGGATTGAGCTAAAGTAGGTAACTTAAAATTTTACCTTGAGATGTAAGCTGCAACCTCTTCCCACCCAAAGAAAGGTATACACACACTTTAGCTTCTCTCTGATTATGTAGTAAAATGGTCCTTACCTGGACCCGCGGATCCCGGCTGGACCCGGAACCAATGCAATCAAAAAATCTTGGTTCACACATATCTAGCCTTAAGACCATAAATTCACCGCTGTTGGTTACCTACTGAACTACGTACTCTTTCCAGGCAGCCCAATACACATTAAAAAATGGCCTGATATGATTGTGCATGGAACTTGGGCTATATCTTTGGCATTTGTGTTTTACATATTTAATGCCTTTCTATTGTCATCACTAATGTTTCCAACCTACAAAAAAGTCCCAGAAACTTTTCAAGAGCTTTTGGACAGTGACTATTACATAGGAGTTTATGTTTTAGATTGTGAGTTTTCCAGTAATACGGTTCTGAAAACCTACCTTTTCTAGCTTTTGCATGTAATATAATTAATATAATAGTTATTTTTTTCACCAGTCTTACAGAATACAAAAAAGACTCCCCAAATATCATAATTGTGTAACAGTTAAACATGTCTTAAAATGCCTTTTTACCTCTTTTGTTTTTGCATGTTAATAGTTCTTGCTGATTCAATTGAGCTGAAGGATGGTTATTATATGCCAGGTATAGCTGGATCATCTGAAATCACGGTAATTATACACATCAATTTCTGTGAGGATGCAACCTAAACTTGAACAATTAATAGTAAGGGAGTTATTTATATCTTGTCGGTTCCAATGACCGACGTTTGTACACTATTTGTTGTTACAAAATATAAGCCAAGAGATTGGCCAGTTACGACTTGATACTCGAACACATCAGACTTACTAGCCAACAATAGAGAGCTATTGATATCTCGTCGGTTCCTTAACCGACGATTGTAAACTAATATAATAGTTGTTACGAAATACAAGCCAAGAGATTGACCGAATCGCTTCAAAGGGGAGCTGCAAATGTATACCGTCGGCTACTCTGCATTCCAAAACAGATGAAAATCACAAGGAGCAAAAATATTCAGATTGCAATGCAGTAAGCAGCAAGATTACTCTGAGGACTGGGAGCGTTTCTGAGGCATAAGGAATTACCAGTGCCATCCAGTAAGCTGGGTGGGGAGACCAAGATACCAAGATACCAAAGATACTCCAGAGGTTGAGGGTGAGGTTGGGAGAGGGCAGCTGTTAGACAGCAAATTTCATATCAGTGAAGACCGTCATAGCCCTAAGGAACCACACAAGGTGGACGGACGAGCTTCCGCGGCTTCTGTAAGGACTCAGGGCTAGACTAAGTACAAACGGGCGTCTAAGGGGTAAAAAGTACCCACCAGGGAAATCTGCCAACCCTGACAACATTTGGCAAGGTAACGCCGGCCGGTGTCCTATCAAGTTTAGGACAGGGCTAGTTTTAACCAAGATACCAAGATACCGAAGATAGTCCAGAAGTCGAGGGTGATACCAAGACACCAAAGATAATCCAGAGGTTGAGGGTGAGGCCAAAATCTCAGCCAACGTACAGAGATAAACATACGCTGAGTTGGTTAGTCCGGCTGAGGTATTGGCTCAGCGGACGTGGGAAAGAGGTCATTTGCACAACGATTAACGGGGAGTCCGTTGCCAGTTAGCAGACAGACAGGAACCAAAGAACATCATCATGGCGGAACGTGAGCTAGCCGCAATTTTTACTCCCATGCCCAGGGCGGCAATCAGGGAGGCGGCTGCGCAGCAAAAGGAACAGCAGTTACTGTCCTGGTCAGGGGCATAGCGTCAGACAGAGCCAGGAAATAAAGGACCACAACACATGCACAGAGGGACCCTGCAGCAATGAATGCCGAGCAGATCCCAGAGAGAACATGCAACACGTACGCATGGTCAATATTGTGGAACAAGATTGCCTGAACCCCATCTCCAACACAGAACATTCCGTGCAGACGGACAGTGTTGTAGTGTTGACAATCCCCACAATCAGGGACCGGAATCACCTCATGGCCTGTCATGAGGCGGCGGAGATGCCACATGTTAAGAAAAAGCAAACCTGAAGGGTTCAAGGCTGCGCGCTGCGTCGGGAGCAGTAATGAAGCAGTGGCCAGGGCACTGATGGCAGACTGGCAAGGATCCTGGGGATCCTGGTCCCATGGAAGGTGGGATATCCGTGTAACAAGCAATCGTTGCAGCCGGAGACCAATGAGGTCTCCACATCGCTTGAAGATTCCACAGAAGACGTGGAGGACAAGGCCGGTTACAGGGCCGAGTCATTGGACTCAGCAACAGCTGGAGTCGGGGTGCAGACGCAATGGAGGCAACTGACACTGAGGCACAAGGTGCCGGCACTCACACGGTAGAGGCCGTGAGGAGTATTGAGCGCAATACAACTATGGGACTGGTGCCCGGTAAGAGGGCCAGTCCAGGGAAGACAAACACATGTAAACACAACATGAAGCACAAGACAGCAGTACCTGGGAACAGTGACCTGCGTATGTGCACATATGTCACACCCTTGCACTTGGGAGATCGTTTCCAGCTGAACACTCTGCCGGACACAGGAGCAACGATTGCGATAATACCAAGGGGATGATTGGACAAGCACAGCGTCAAGTACACACAGTTCCAGAAAGGGGATAAGAAACCAATGATAAAAACAACAAACAATTCATTTTTGAAATGCCTCGGATCGGTTGTCTTGCTTACAGAAAATCACACTCAGCAAATGACGTACCAGAGCGACATCAAGATCATCGTGGTTGAAGGAACCCAAGCTAACCCACCTCTCCTCAATAAGAAGGACTCCAAAGAACTCAGATTTATCTTCACGACGAATCAGGGCTCCAACCAGCCTAACAACGGAGACACTTTGACAGGAGGGTGTGTCTCGTTCTTCAAACCAAGCATAGGCAGCCCAAACTTGATGGCAGTTACTGTAGA
Source organism: Tisbe holothuriae (assembly GCA_900659605.1). NCBI lineage: Eukaryota > Metazoa > Arthropoda > Copepoda > Harpacticoida > Tisbidae > Tisbe > Tisbe holothuriae. The sequence continues at coordinate 8,893 of LR142675.1, forward strand.
AAAGGAACTATTACACTCACCGGCCTTTTCGACAAGATCAGGCAAGAGGACCTGGTGATCGCGTCCGAATACACAGCCACAAGCGGCAGCACAGTAACCAAGATAAAGCTTCCCACAGGAAAGAAACACACAACGCTGTGAGGCAAGATCTGGAGATTGACAAACCAGACACGGCATAAAAGACAGCACATATTTGCCAAGAGGGCAAACAATACCATGGACCTATCAGTGCTACGTTGCCTACAAGACGGTGAATGCAGCACATGGGGTACATTTGGACAGAAAGGTCAAAAAGCCAGTCATGGCGGAGAATTGCAACTTATCAAAGCGAAAATTCCCGACTAAGGATAAGTCCAGGAAAGATGGAGCGGCAAGGGATGCAGTTCTTCCGGCCACTTGGATCAGCCTACGGATCACATTGAGAAGGAGCATGAGGGACAGAAAACGTCCAGTTACAGCCGCTCACAAGCGTTCTCCAGGAAACGACATCTCAAAGGAAACATCACCAGAGAGCACGGGATACAGCGGACACCCGTCAAGGTTTTTACCCACCAAGCACACATCAGGAGAGAACATAAGAGCTGCCGCAAGCAGGGGCTCAGCCGCTCAGACATGCTCTCTGGGAAAGAAAGTCACCGGATGCACATCGTTAGGGAGCACAAACCACAGCAAGTATCTCAATCCTAATAACAGTTTACCAGCCACCCCTAGAAGAAATGTTAAGAACAATTCTGAGAGGAAACTTGCCTTTTGTTAACCCATTAATATCCTGGTAATCCTAAGTAACCATTCATTTCGGCCTAGCTAGTGCGTCGCTCCACATCAGTCTTGTACCTTAAAAAATATACAAGGGGTGTATACTTCAATATGCGATTTTTGCTCTAATTATTATCTGGGATAACAAATACAAAGCAATTTTTCTAGGGAAGCAATTTAGGTAATTTTGGTTTGCCTACCACTTAAAAGTTTACAAAATGTTATGCACATTAATATTTTTTTGCATTCCTAAAATTTCAATTTTTATACCCCCGTCCAAGCACTTTAATGCAAATGATTGCTAATAAAATGGCCGTTCTAGTGATACCAAACATGATGTACGAGTATATAGTAGTAATTTACCAATGTGTAAATTGCTTGGAAAACTGAAAAAGTGAGGAACTTTTCTGATATATCATAGGATGCCTCAAAAACTGGATGGGGTACCTTGCTATTAATGAGTTCGATACGTCTGATACTATCAAGAGATAAGATGTAACTGATGCTCTAAGAGCTTGTATTTGGT